>CAUYQV010165876.1:0-14150 GCA_963574575.1 Galagoides demidoff | reverse complement strand
GAGTGCCATGGCATCACAGCTCATAGCAACCTCCAACTCCTGGGCTCAAGCGAGTCTCCTGCCTCCGCCTCCCAAGTAGCTGGGACCACAGGCGCCCGCCACAACGCCTGGCCATTTTTTGGTTGCAGCCATCATTGTTGCTTGGCAGGCCTGGGCTGGGGATTCGAACCCGCCACCTTAGGTGTACGTGGCTGGCGCCTTAGCCGATTGAGCCACAGGCGCTGAGCCAATAGTTTCACATTTAAAGAAAAGAGAGCGGTTTGGTGCCCATAGCTCAGCAGCTAGGGTGCTGGCCATATGCACTGGAGCTGGTGGGTTTGAACCCAGCCAGGACCTGCTAAACAACAATGACAACAGTAACAAAAAAACAGCCAGGCATTGTAGCAGATGCCTGTATTCCCAGCTACTTGGGAGGCTGAGGCAAGAGAATCACTTAAGCCCAAGAGTTTAATTAAGGTTGCTGTGACATGTGACGCCACAGCACTCTACCAAGAGTGACAGAGTAAGACTTTGTCTCAAAAAAAGAAAGACAAGAAAAGAAAAGAGTATCATTATGATTTGGGGGTAACTTCTTGAGAGATAAGACCCCTTTTAGGTCAACTGAGAAAACAGGTACAGGCTGCTACAGAGTCCACCCTTGCTGGTGCTAGGATAAGGGAAGGTAGCTGATCTGCAGCTCACTGCAAAGGGGAAGCCTTTGCACATAAAGCAGGTTTGTGGTTGATTTGTTAGGAGATGATCTTATCACAAGAACTTAGTGCTACTTTCCCTTTTCCTTTGAACACACATCTAGCTATATCAGAACTTTAGGTTTCCCTAATTGATAATCTTCTTATATAATTGGCTAACATTACCAAGACATCATTTTTTAAATGCAGCAATCACAAGAAATTTCCCCATTAAGCTTACAGAGAATAATGGAGGGAACCCAGACCAGATGACTTGGAATAAGGCTTCCCCGGGGAAGGCTTCCCCTTTGCAGTGAGCTGCAGACCAGCTACCTTCCCTTATCCTAGCACCAGCAAGGGTGGACTCTGTAGCAGCCTGTACCTGTTTTCTCAGTTGACCTAAAGGGGGAAGCCAAGGAGATCAGAGGAGTGTGGGCACAGCAGAGAACAAATGAGGCAGTTCCCAGAGAGGACTCCCTGTGGCTCAATCAGCTAAGGCGCCAGCCACGCACACTTAAGGTGGTGGGTTCGAATCCCCAGCCCAGGTCCGCCAAACAACAACGATGGCTGCAACCAAAGAATGGCAGGGCGTTGTGGGGGGCGCCTGTGGTCCCAGCTACTTGGTAGGCGGAGGCAGGAGACTCACTTGAGCCCAGGAGTTGGAGGTTGCTATGAGCTGTGATGCCATGGCACTCTACCCAGAGGGATAGCTTGAGGCTCTGTCTCAAAAAAAAAAAAAAAAAAGAAAGAAAGAAAAGAAATTATAACTTGTTCTATCAGGGGTAGTAAACGCCAGCTCCTCCAAACCCCTCATTTTATTTTATTTATTTTTTGAGGCAGAGTCTCACTATGTTGCCCTCAGTAGAGTGCTATGGCATCACAGCTCACAGCAACCTCAAATTCTTGGGCTTAAGAGATTCTCTTGCCTCAGCCTCCCAAGTAGCTTGGAATACAAGCACCCACCACAATGTGTGGCTATTTCTTTGTTGTAGTTGTCACTATTGTTTAGCAGGCCCAGGCTGGGTGAACCCGCCAGCCCCAGTGTATGTGGCTGGTACCTTAACCATTGAGCTACAGGTGCCAAGCCAGACCTATCATTTTAGAGAGGCAGAAACTGGGTCTCAGATAAACAAGGAATTAACCAAGATATTATAGATATTCCCTACAAAACATTCAGAGTGATTTTTAAAAACAGTCCAGATCGTATTGTTCCAATTGCTTCCTAACTCTAACAGAAGGCCTCTGTAAGGTCCAGTGTGGTATGTCTTGTACTGCCTATCCTGTGTTCATTCCAACCACTCAAGCCAGAAGTCTGTCATGCTTGTTCTGCCACGGGGCCTATGGGCATGCCGCTGCCTCTGACAGGAAGGGAAAGTTTGTCTAGATTTTATCTCTGTTGTTTTTTTTTTTTGTCAATTAGGATTTAGGGGTCTTTTTGTTTTGTTTTGTGTTCTTGAGACAGTCTCACTATGTCACCCCCAGTAGAGTGCTGTGGCATCAAGAGACAAGAGTCTTGCTCTGTTGCCCAGGCTAGAGTGCCATGGCCTCAGACGAGCTCATAGCAATGTCGAACTCCTGTGCTCAAGCGATCTTCTGCTTCCTAGGTAGCTGGGACTACAGATGCCCACTACCATTCTCAGCTTATTTTTCTATTTTTAGTAGAGACAGTGTCTTGCTTTTTTTTTTTTTTTTTTTTTTGAAACAGAGTTTCACTTTGTCACCCTGGGTACTGGGTAGTAGGCTGTGGTGTCATAGCTCACAGCAACTTCAAACTCTTGCTCTTGAACCATCCTCTTGCCTCAGCCTCCTGCATAGCTCAGAATATAGGTGGCCCTCACTACACCTGGCTAATTTTTCTTTTTCTTTTTTTTTTTGAGACAGAGTCTCAAGCTGTCGCCCTGGGTAGAGTGCTGTGGTATTACAGTTCACAGCAACCTCTAACTTCTGGGTTCAAGCAATTCTTCTGCCTCTGCCTCTAAGTAGCCAGTACTACAGGCGTCCGCTACAACACCAGGCTATTTTTTGGTTGTAGCTGTCATTGTCGTTTGGCGGGCCTGGGCTGGATTCGAACCCACCAGCTCAGGTGTATGTGGCTGGCGCCTTAGCTGCTTCAGCCACAGGTGCCGAGCCAAATTTTTCTATTTTTAGTACAAGCCAGGTCTCACTCTTACTCAGGCTAGCCTCAGAGTCCTGAGCTCAAGGGAACCACATGCCTTGACCTCCCAGAGTGTTAGGATTACTGGAGTGAGCTATCAAGCCTGGCTCTTCCCAGTGCTTTGGGAGGACAAGGCAGGAAGATTGCTTGAGGCCAAGTGTTGGAGCCCAACCTAAGCAACATAGCAAGACCCTATATCTACAAAATTAAAAAAAACTGACTGGACATAGTAGTGTGCACGTGCAGTCTTAATTACTGAGAAGGCTGAAGTGGGAGCCACTGTCACCACTGTACTCCAGCCTGGGTGACAGAGCTAGACTCTGCCTCAAAAAAAATACACTCTTACATAGTCATACTGTAACCATCAAAATAAAAAAATTAACATTGATTCTTCTGTTTAATAAGTAGACCCCAGGGGTGGTGCCTATGGCGCAGTGGGTAGGGCACCGGCCCTGTATACCGAGGGTGGCGGGTTCAAACCCAGCCCCAGCCAAACTGCAACAACAAAATAGCTCGGTGTTGTGGTGGGTGCCTGTAGTCCCAGCTACTTGGGAGGCTGAGGCAAGAGAATCACCTAAACCCAGGAGTTGGAGGTTGCTGTGAGCTGTGTGACAGCACGGCACTCTACTGAGGGTGACAAGTGAGACTCTGTCTTTACAAAAAAAAAAGCCAGGTGTTGTGGAGGGCTCCTGTAGTCCCAGCTACCTGGGAGGCTGAGGCAAGTGAATTGCTTGAGCCCAGGAGTTTGAGGTTGCTGTGAGCTGTGACACCACTGCATTCTACCGAAGGCGACAAAGTAAGACTCTGTCTCAAAACAAAATAAAATAAATAAAATTATAATTAAACTTAAAACTTTCCCTATAGCACCACCAATGTGTTTTATAGCCACTGCCACAATAAGAGAAAACAAAAGAGGACTCAAAAGGGAGCAAATAAATACATTTTATCCTTTCCCTTTACAGTTCCTTAACAAACTATCTGCAAAAGTCCTAGTTCCTCTGCCCCTTGCGTGAAATCACAAGTAGGTCCCATAGTTCTTAAGTACTCTCCAATAATAAGTGGTTTACTTTGAGACCTAAGAATATTCTTGGTCTTAAAGTTTGGTCCTGTTCAAAATAATAAAATTTAGTTACTTCCGATGCCAGTTCTTCAGTAGCCCTTTTCAAAGAACTGCTCTTTTTCTCCCAGCCTCTCTTCAGTTTCTTTCATCACTGAAGTAAGGAATGAGCTGACTCTGAAAAGGAGTCAGCAGCCTCCTTGCTGAGGCCTGCAGAGGGGCACTGACTGGCCTGGGCGGGCTTCTCTGTAGCTGCTACTTTTCCCTGACACCCTGGCTTCCATGTCATCATCCCCTCACAAAAGCTACCATTAAAAATCTGAACTGTTGGGCAGCACCTGTGGCTCAGTTGGTAGGGCACTGGCCCCAATACCAAGAGTGGCGAGTTCAAACCCAGCCCTGGCCAAACTGCAACAAGAAAAATAGCTGGTTGTTGTGGTGGGCACCTGTAGTCCCAGCTACTCGGGAGGTTGAGGCAAGAGAATTGCCTAAGCCCAGGAGTTGGAGGTTGCTGTGAGCTGTGATATCACAGGACTCTACCGAGGGCGATAAAGTGAGACTCTGTCTCTACAAAAAAAAAAAAAAAAATCTGGCCTGTTTGTAGCTTCAACCAGTCTGGGGCCTCAGCCCGCTGGGATTGGCGTTGCTGTTCCACATTGAGTTCCCAATTGACCTGCAGAGGGGCGCTGACTGGCCTGGGTGGGCTTCTCTGTAGTTGCTACTTTTCCCTGACACTCTGGCTTCCATGTCAGGATACAGAGGTCCACCCAGGGGTCATTACATTTACCTCCATGGTGTTCTTCCTGGACCCAACATGGTGCCCTGGCCCCCTCTTTATTACCTGCCCTTGGTACAGTTCCTAATACGTCTTGTCTAAGAGAGACCACCTGCTACCTTGGCCCACGAGAATGGCAGATTGCCAGCGTTTGAATTAGCCTGTTGTGCTCAAGTCCATGGGTATTCACAGAGGGAAAAAGAAAAAGGAAAGCTGGTCCAAGGGTTTGAGACGACTCCCTCCCACATCAAGCCAGGCCCCAGGTGTAGGCAAGTTGGCCCCTTTTGTTCCCTCTCTGTCTTCCCCCACTCTCCATCCTCCTAACAGATAGTGCGGTAGGCTAGCCCTGCAGGCAGTGCTTCCTCCCACCAGCCTATGCAGTCCTCCATGAGTGGGCGGAGACTCGGGCTGGAGGGATGCTAGGCACCTAGTGCCTGCATGGCTGGTGTCTGAGTGGGGGCCTTTGCGACTGGATTATGCATGGTAAGCCTGGCCCTGCTGGCCCTTTAGCTAGCTGCACCAGGCCAAAGGACAGCCCTGCAGAGGTCCCCGTGACTGCTCAGGCAGGGGGACAAATGAAGGCATCTATAGTGCAAACACCGAGGGAAGGAAGTACCACTTGAAAGGCAGGCAGGGGGACTTTGCGTACAGGGAAAAGTCTGCGCAGACCTGGGAAATGAGAATCCAGGCTCCACATTGCTCCTGTGAAATACAGCCAAAGTGCTTTGCTGTCGGTCAAACCTGGCCTCTGTGCCCCGTCTCCTGGGGCAGAGGGCTTCGCTTCAGTGGGTTGCGGCATGAGGAAAACTCAGGTCGTGAGACCTGCGATGGAGGGGACGTTGAACGCACTTGCACTGGTGTCTCGGCTCAGGGTCTCAGCCATCTGTGTGTGGCAGGCCTTTGCACCCCTGCACCTGTGTGCTCCGGTGAGAGACAGGGAAAAAAGCCAGAAGGGCAGGTCAGGGATATGAGGGTCACCTAAGCCAGACTGGCCTGGGAGGAGCCTGAGCAGAAAGCCAGAAGGTAAGAGAGCCCACTGTGCACGCTGTGTGCTCTGCCTCTTATGTATGTCTTATTTTTTCATACTTTTTTAAAAATTAAATCATAGCTGTGTATATTAATGCAATCATGGGGTACAATGTGCTGGTTTTATATACCATTTGAAATATTTTCATGAAACTGGTTAACATAGTCTTCACAGCATTTTCTTAGTTATTGTATTAAGACATTTATACTCTACACTTAGTTAATTTAACACGTACCCTTGTAAAATGCACTAGGTGTCGTCCCACCAATTACCCTCCCTCCACGCATCCTCTCCCCTCCCCACCCTCTCCTCTTTCCCCTTCTTCTTGGACTATAGTTGGGTTATAGCTTTCATATGAAAGTTATAAATTGGTTTCATAGTAGAGCTGAGTACATTGGATACTTTTTCTTCTGTTCTTGAGATACTTTGCTAAGAATATGTTCCAGCTCCATCCATGTAGACATGAAAGAGGTAAAGTCTCCATCTTTTTTAAGGTTGCATAATATTCCATGGTATACATATACTACAATTTATTAATCCATTCATGGGTTGATGGGCACTTGGGCTTTTTTTTTGACTTAGCAATTATGAATTGGGCTACAATAAACATTCTGGTGCAAATATCTGTGTTATAAAGTGATTTTTGATCTTCTGGATATATACCTAGTAGAGGAATTGTAGGATAGAATGGCAGGTCTATATTTAGATCCCCAAGTGAACTCCAAACATCTTTCCAAAACGAACATATTAGTTTGAATTCCCACCAGCAGTGCAAAAGTGTTCCCTTTTCTCCACATCCACACCAACATCTCTGGTTTTTGGATTTTGTGATGTGAGCTAATATTACTGGAGTTAGATGATATCTCAAAGTGGTTTTGATTTGCATTTCTCTGATGATTAAGGATGATGAGCATTTTTTCATGTGTCTGTAGGCCATGCGCCTGTCTTCTTCAGAGAAGTTTCTCTTCAAGTCCCTTGGCCCACCCTGAGATGGGATCACTTGTTCTTTTCTTGCTAATACATTTGAGTTCTCTGGATTCTGGTTATTAAACCTTTGTTGGAGACATAACCTGAAAATATCTTCTCCCATTCTGAGGGCTGTCTACCTGCTTTATTTACTGTGTTCTTGGCTGTGCAGAAGCTTATGAGTTTGATCAGGTCCCAGCAGTACATTTTTGATGTTGCTTCAATTGCCCTGGGGGTCTTCCTCATAAAATATTCACCCAGGCTGATTTCTTCAAGAGCTTTCCTTGCACTTTCTTATAGTATTTATAGTTTCATGTCTTAAGTTTAAGTCTTTAATCCATTGTGATTCTATCTTAGTTAATGGTGAGAGGTGTGGGTCCAGTTTCAGTCTTCTACAGGTTGCCAACCAGTTCACCCAGCACCATTAGGAAATAGGGAATCTTTTCTCTACTGAATGCTTTTAATTGGCTTGTCAAAGGGCAAATAATGGTAAGTAGCTGGATTCATCTCTTGGTCCTCTATTCTATTCCATACATCTATCTCTCTGTTTTTGTGCCAGTAGCATGCTGTTGTGATCACTATTGATTTTTAGTATAGTCTGAGATCTGGTAGTGTAATTTCTCCTGCTTTGTTTTTATTTCTGAGTAATGTCTTGGCTATTCGAGGTTTTTTCTGATTCCATATAAAATGAAGTATTATTTTTTCAAGATCTTTAAAGTATGACAGTGGAGCTTTAATAGGAATTGCATCAAAATTGTATATTGCTTTGGGTAGTATGGACATTTTAACAATGTTGATTCTTCCCAGCCATGAGCATGGTATGTTTTTTCATTTGTTAACATCTTCAGCTATTTCTTTTCTTAGAGTTTCATAGTTCTCTTTATAGAGCTCTTTCACATCCTTTGTTAGGTAAACTTCCAAATATTTTATCTTCTTTGGCACTACTGTGAATGGAATACAGTCCTTGACTGTTTCTTCAACTTGACTATTGTTGGTATATATCTATGTAGGCTACAGATTTATGAGTTTTGATTTTGTAACCTGAGACACTGCTGTATTCCTTTATCACTTCTAAGAGTTTTGTAGTAGAATCCCTGGGGTTTTCTAGATATACAATCATATCATCTATGAAGAGTGAAAGTTTAATCTCCTCTGACCCTATATGGATACCCTTTTCTTGCCTAAATGTTCTGGCTAAGACTTCCATTATAATTTTAAAAAGCAGTGGAGACAATGGACAACCTTGCCTGGTTCCTGATATGAGGAGAAATGATTTTAATTTAACTCCATTCAGTATGATATTGGCTGTGGGTTTGCTGTAGATGGCTTCTGTCAGTTTAAGAAATGTCCCTTCTATACCAATTTTCTTAAGTGTTCTGATCATGAATGGATGCTGGATATTATCAAAAGCTTTTTCTGCATCAATTGAGAGAATCATATGGTCTTTGTTTTTTATTTTGTTTATGTGATCAATTATATTTATGGATTTACATATATTGAACCAGCCTTCAGATCTTGGGATAAAACCCACTTAGTCATGTTGTATAATTTGTTTGATGTGTTGCTGGATTCTGTTTGTTAGGATCTTGTTGAATATTTTTGCATCAATGTTCAATAATGATAATGGTCTATAATTTTCTTTTCTTGTTGAGTCTTTTCCTGGTTTGGGGATCAAGGTGATGTTTGCTTCATAGAATGTGTCGGGTAGTATTAGTTTTCTATATTTTGAAAAAGGTAACTAGTTCCTCTTTAAAGGTTTGGTAGAATCTAACATGAAGCCATGTGGTCCTGGGCTTTTCTTTTTAGGGAGATTTGTATAGTTGATGCTATTTCAGAACTTGATATTGGCCTATCAACATTTCCACTTCATTCTGGCTAAGTCTTGGAAGGTGGCGTTCTTCCAAGTATTGGTCAATTTCCTTCAGATTTTCATATTTCTGAGAATAAAGTTTCTTATAATATTCATTAAGGATTTTTTTGAATTTCTGAGGAGTCTGTTTTTATTTCATCATTACCATTTCTGATTGATGAAATTAGACATTTTACTTTTTTTCTGGTAGGTTAGCCAAAGGTTTACCTATTTAATAGACCTTTTCAAAAAACCAACTTTTAGATTTATTGATCTATTGTATAATCCTTTTGTTTTCAACTTCATTTAATTCTACTCTAATTTTTGTTATTTCTTTTCTTCTACTGGGTTTAGGATTGGAATGTTCTTCCTTTCCAGTTGCTGGAGATATCCCATTAAGTTGTTAACTTCCTCTCTTTTTGTTCTCTTGAGGAAGGCTTGCAGTGCTACAAATTTCCCTCATAGGACTACCTTTGTGGTATCCCAGAGGTTCTGATAACTCATGTCTTCATTATCATTTTGTTCCAAAAATTTGGTAATTTCCTTCTTAATCTCATCTCTGACCCAGCTATCATTTGGCAGAAGGTTATTTAACTTCCATGTTTTTGTATGAGTCTGCAGGTTCCTGTTGTTACTGAGTTCAACTTTTATTCCATGATGGTCTGAGAAGATGCAAGGAATAATTTCTGTTCTTTTAAATTTGCTGAGGTTAGACTTGTGACCTAAGATGTGATCAATTTTGGAGGATGTTCCATGGGCTGATGAGAAGAATGTGTATTCAGTTTTGTTAGAATAAAATGTTGTGTAGATGTCTGTTAAATCCAAATAGTGAATGGTCAAGTTTAAATCTAAACTTTCTTTGCCTAGCTTCTTATTGGAGGATCTATCCAGCACTGCCAAAGGAGTGTTAAAAATCTCTGACAATTATGGTGCTGGAGGAAATGAAGTTTCTCACATCTGTTAGAGTCTTTCTTATAAACTGAGGCGCATTCTGGTTGGGTGCATAAATGTTAATAATTGAAATCTCATCATATTGAGTATTACCCTTAACAAATATGAAGTGACCATCCTTATCTTTCCTTACTTTTGTTGGTTTAAAGCCTATTGTATCTGCAAGTAAAATTACAATACCTGCTTTTTTCTGATTTCCATTTGCCTGAAATATAGATGACCATTCCTTCACCTTGAGTCTATATTTATCTTTTAGGGTAAGATGAGATTCTTGTATGTAGCCTGAGATATCTGGCCTGAGTTTTTATATCCAGCCAGCCAACCGGTGCCTCTTTAGAGGACAATTTAAGCCATTCACATTAATTGAGATCATTGATAAGCTTGGTAGAATTTTGGGTATCTAGTTTTTCAAAAGTCCAGTGGACAATTTTAATCCTTTCACCACTGTGAAAGTTGGAATTTGATTAAAAGTTTCTGAGTGAGTTTACTTTTGTGGTGGAGGATTGCACTGGTCGTTAAGGAGGATAGGTCTGAGAATATCCTGGAGAGCTGGTTTAGTTATGGCAAATTTCTTCAACATGTGACTGTCATTTAAGTATTTAATTTCTCCAGCAGAAATGAAACTCAGTGTAGCTGGATACAGGATCCCAGGTTGAAAGTTTTGTTTTAGGAGAATAAAATTCGATGACCCCCCCCCCCTTTTAGCTTGAAAGGTTTCAGCAGAGAGATCTCCAGTCTTTCTAATATTCTTTCCCTTGTCAGTTATGGTTTTCTTATGTCTGGCTGCTTTCAGAATTTTCTTCTTCATATTAACTTTAGTAAAGTTAATTATGATGTGTCCTTGGGTTGTCTTATTCGGGTTGAGCCTTGCTGGGGTTCTGAAACTGTCTCTATCTTAATTTCAGAATCTCTTGGCATGGCTGGGAAGTTCTCCTTGATTATCTCATGGAGTAGAGCATGTGGGCCTCTCCAAGCCACCTTGTTGCCTTCAAGAATTCCTATAAGGCGAATATTAGTTTTCTTCAAATTATCTCAGAGCTCTCTGAGAGAATGTTCCATTTTTGTTCTCCACTTCTCTTCCTCTTTGAGCATTTGGAAGCATTCAAAAGCTTTGTCTTCATGTTGCCAGAGTTTTTTCCATTGATTCTGCCCCATGATTATTTTACACTGTTTGGCTAGGTGACCAGATAAGGTGAAGCTGGGTTGGGGGCTCCTGGAGTAGGAATTAACCAGCCCTTTTCCAAAAAGCTGGGAATGGTGTCTGTACCTTTTACCCTAGAGGTTTGCAAAGGACCTGTACAGTGCTACAGTCTGAGACACTGGGGACCTGCTTGGTGTGGCAGGGCTAAGTTCCTCTGTCTTGTTTTCAGCTGGTCTCTATTCAATGCTAGTGAATCAGTAACTCTGGGTTGAAGTCTCAGAGCTGGTATTTCTGTGTAGAAATACCAGCAGCTAAGTCACCCCACCCCTCATGGGCAACAACTGAAAAGGGACAATCAAACCTTCTCACAACTACACACCCAGGGTACCACTTTGAATAGTCCTCAGGTGATTGGCCCAGGTCAAGAGTTCCAAATCAGTTGTCCCAGTCAGCACCCAGTCTCAAGTGGGAGAGTTCAAAATGTCTCCAGCAACTAAATAGCAGGGGTTTGCTGGCAGTTCAAGTATGACTCGCTCCAGTGCTCCTGGAGTCAGAAGGACCCACCCAGCAAAGGATTAGTCCAGGAAGGTTGATGCCTCCTTCCCCACCTTACACCTCTGTCACACCCAGTCACTGGTAACCGCACAGGGCTGTGACCCAGTTCCCTCCAATGAGAAGATGCTCTAGGGGTTTGTGCCTGAGTCACAGGGAGATCTCTGTCTCCTCGGCCGAACTGCCGTAGTCTGCTACTAGTTGGCAGGGGGAGTTGAAGCCTAACAACCTTGGGTGCTTAATGGAAGCTGGGGTGATTCAGTCAGTTCCAGCCCTGCCCCAGATTTATGTTGCTAACACTTATATTCTCACAGAATTAGTGTTTCTGTCCCAGCTATCTCCCTCTGTGGGCCAGGCTCTATTTGAGTTCACAGAAACTGTGGCTCTGCCCCGCCCTGTGCTGCTGCCATTGTACCAATTCTCACAGAGCTGGCATCTCTGTCTCTGCTGCCCTCTTTGTTGGGGCGGGTGTGGGTAAAGCTCACACTCAGTTCTCAGTTCCTGCCTCTCCCTGGGCTGATACTTACATGCAGCTCTCAGTTTCTGTTTCTCCCTGGACTGCTGCTGTTGCCCTGTCTGTTTTTGTCTCAGCTATGTTCTCCTGGGGGCCAGGTGCTTCTTAGGCTCACTAAAGCACCACTTCTGATTCAGCCCTGCCCTGGGATTATGCTGTCTCTGCACAGGGGTATTCTAGTCTCTGTCCCACCATGCCCTACCTGGGCAGGTACTGCCTCAGGCATACCCTTTACTCATGGGGCCTGTGTTTCTGTCCCAGATCTGTTCCACCAGTGGTTGCCACTAGAGTAGAAGCCTGGCTTTCTCTGGTTGCCAAGAGAAGCTGAGAGTGTCTTTCCAAAATATCCCCAGGGGTGTGAGCCCTATTGTTTCTGCCATTGCCACTGCTTCTCTGTGCTGGGGGGCACTGCTTCTCTCTCTCCCTCTCTCCACTGTCCTTTCTTTACACCCCTGCCACAGAATCAGCACAGACCTACAAAAGCCCACACCTTGTCCACACCTCTCAAGAAAATGCACACAAATCTTGACTCCATGGGGAACAGGCTTCTACACCATTGGGTGAGAATGGAGGGAAGTGCTGGGAGTTCAGAATTGTAGGTAGAGAATATATACAGTTTTATGCCTGGTGGGAGAGTGCCGTTGCACACTAGTACCATGTTTCCCTGAAAATAAGACCTACCCCCAAAATAAGACCTAGCAGGATTTCTATGCATTTGTTAAGTATAAGCCCTACCCCGATAATAAGACAGAGCTATGCCATGTATTTTGGCATGGAGTGGCAAGGAAGACTGGAATACCTTTTATATGCCATAGCTCCTTTCTCTGAGCCATTCACACTTGCACAGGTGCACATGTGGTAACCGTGGTCACAGGCATCCTATTGCGCACATGAATGGCTAGGGGAAAGGAGTTCACGCATCACTAGTGCCAGCCCCGCCAACAAGGTCGGCTCCCCCTGTCAGGTTCCAGAAGAAGATGACTTAACTGTATTTGAATAAATGTAGATTGTTGTATTATACTTAATAAAAATAAGACATCCCCTGAAAATAAGCCCAAGTGTATCTTCCTAAGAAAAAATAAATATAAGACAGTGTCATATTTTCGGGGAAACACGGTAGGTCCTCTCTGGGGAAGGAGTTCTGGTTTTTAGAGGGTCTCTCCTGTGGGATAAAATAGGAGGAGATCTGAACTCTGCTTGCTTGTTTGTATAAAGTATACTGCAAGCCTTTCCCATGGGGGAGGGGACTCCCGTCTGCTTGCAATGGATTTTGTACCTATGGTTTGTTCCCTTGGGGTCGCAACTCACCTCAGCAGGGTTCATGTGCATTCTTCAACCTTCTCTCTTGGCTCAGCTCCAAACCATCAGCTTACTTGCTAAACTTATGTCCTTCTCCTCTTGACAGGAGCCTCTGTGGAAAGCTGGCTTCATTTGGCCATCTCGCCTTCACCCTCTTTTATGTGTGTTTGTTCCTTACCTCTGTCTTCTGTTTTATCTTTTGCATTTATTGTTATTTCTTTTCTCTGTTTTACTTCTGCCTTCCTCTTCTCTGGCCTCCTTCGTTGCATATTCTTTCTCCCTTTCTCTCTCCTTCATTTGTCCTCTTCCCTTTGCTCATCTCTCCTCCCCTCTGTACCTAAGAAGATTTACACTTGGGCCCAAAATGGATCTAGCCAGGCTTCTTCTGCCATCTTTCAGCATCAAGCTTCTAATACAACAGAATTTGTGAGCTACTAACATTCTAAAGACTTTTTTACTTATTGTGTTGCTATGTTTCCCTACTGATCTATGCATTTGGTTCCTAAGTTCTCTTCTTGCTTCCACCCACCAGGACTCAGTAGGTCTTGCCCTCCCCAGACTACTTGCTCTAGTGGTGAGAACTGTGGAGAATAGTTGAAACTAGAGCATTCTCCCTTGCTCTTCCCTTATTGTCTTCAGTTCACTCTCTCCAGGAACACCTATTGATAAAACAGCTTGTGGCTAAACATTCCACTTGGAAGCCTGAGCAGGGATAGTCTGCTAGATTAGGGACTTCAGTTTCAAGCCTGGTCAGCATGTAGCCCTTAGGCTCATAGTGACGGCTTTCCAGGCACTGATGTAGAGGCTAAACACAGCATCCTTTTTCTCTTACCCCAAACCCTAGTGAAAGATACTGTACCTTGAGAACTAAAAGGTAGTTCTTAGAGGAGATAATTTTTTTTTACTTTCTCTGAGAATCCTGGAGCTTGCTATAGCTCTGTGTAAACATAGTCCCCATCAGTATCCCTCTTATGACCCTAATTTATCTAGGACAGAAGAAAAGGAGTAACCTATAATAGCACCGGTGATAAAATGACGTGAAAATGTATTTGATTGGGGGCGGAGCCAAGATGGCAGACTGCAGCCAGCTTTTTACAGAAGCTCCCGTCCAGAAGGAGGCTGAAAGGACAGAAGTTTAGCTACTTAGCTGATGGTTTGGAGCAGAGCCAAGAGAGAAGATTGAGGAGCACACTTCA
>CAUYQV010165875.1:0-25461 GCA_963574575.1 Galagoides demidoff | reverse complement strand
GGGCGTTGTGGCAGGAGCCTGTGGTCCCAGCTACTTGGGAGGCAGAGGCAGGAGACTCGCTTGAGCCCAGGAGTTGGAGGTTGCTATGAGCTGTGATGCCACCACGGCACTCTACCCAGGGGGATAGCTTGAGGCTCGGTCTCAAAAAAAAAAAAGAAAAGAAAAGAGTCAAGCACTACATTGGTCATGGTGGCTCAGGCTGTAATCATGGGAGGTCAAGGGGGGGAGCACGGCTTGAGGCCAGGAGTTCGAGACCAGCCTGGGTAACATAGCAAGACCCCACTTCTATAAAAACTTTTTAAAAATGAGCCCAGCTGGTGACATGCTACTGTAGTCCCAGCTACTTGAGAGGCTGAGGCAGGAGGATTGTTGGAGCCCAGGAGTTTGAGATTACTGAGCTAATGATCATGCCATTACACTCCAGCCTAGACAACAGAGGCTGTTGTCTCTTTAAAAAAAAATCATCAAACACTATTGGTAATGTATTTTGGTGGCGGATCACACAGAGCATTTGCACCCTGTAGGGCCTGAGAATGGAAGGGATGCTGAGCAGCATGAACTTTCAGTGGGGGACCCCAAGGCCAAAGCACCAAGGAGCTGTTCCCTGCTCATCTCTTCCCCAGTGTGGAGCTCGTGGGATGGAATTCATCTAGATCAGGGGACACTGGTCTAACTTCTACCTCAGGCATGAGACTGACTGTTGGAAGTATCACTTTCTCCACCAGATGGTGAAGACAGAGACGATGTGGTGCTTCTGGAACGCTGGGCAGCAAGCACGTGCCTGACTAGGTAGGTGCAGTGAGGGGTGGGCCGGAGTGAATGGATGTAAGAAGAGTAACCCTTTCTGGAAGTTTGGGGAAATGGTTAAGGAAAAGTTAAGGGAACTCTTATTTCATTTTCTTCTTGTTAGCTAACCATGAGATTAATGAATTAGTGACAGGCATTTGTATTGGGTACTTAGTAAGGAAGAAATGCATATCACAGGGCTTCAGCTAATATGAAGCTTCAGCTTCATATTACCTTCTTTACCTGATTGATAAGCAGCCTATTTTGCATGAAGTCAATTAAGGAAATGAAAGTAAATTTGTGGGGTTAGGGTCTTAGATCTGTTACGTTTTTTTGTTGGTTTGTTTTGAGACAGAATCTTACTTTGTTGCCTTTGGTAGAGTGTTGTGGCGTCATAGCTCACAGCACCTCAAACTATTGGGCTCCAGTGATCCTCTTGCCTCGAAGTAGCTGGGACTACAGGCACCCACCACAATACCTGGCTATTTTTAGGGACAGGGTCTCACTTTTGCTCAGGCTGGTCTTGAACTCCCAAGCTCAGGCAATCCACCTGCCTTGGCCATGCCCAGCCTTCTGTTACTCTTAGAATGTGTATTTTGTATTCAAAAATCCCCAAAGGGAGTCTTCAACTTAGACTACCTACTCTACTGAATAACAGAATGTCAAAGAGAAGAATAACACCACCTCTGAGCACTAAAGAGGGTGTATGTCTGAATAGTAAATACTGGTAGTTTTTCTGTTCACACCTTGACTTTATATAGTAGTGGAAAGTCCAAAATAAGGTCATTTGCAGTATCTGATTTCAGCCACTTATCTATAGAGGCAAATATTCTCATCATTTCCTTTGATAGATAGGCAGACTGAGACTAAGATGGGGGCTAAGAAACAGAGTCAGGTTCGTTTCATTTAATGCAGTGTCCCAGGTGTCTGCCCTATGGCAGAGAGATGAACGTGACGAGCCCCTCTCCCATTACTACTTCGCTCTCCTGTGGATATAGAATCTCCTGGTTGGGCAGGGTGCAGCAAACTACCTGATTCTGAGCTTTCCTACACACTGGATTTCTTGCATGGCAGATTCTATGCATGGAGATGTTTGAGTGGCCCAGCAATGGGCTTCCCCATGGGACTGCCCCTCCAGCCTTCATAGTTAAAGCTGGGCTGGCCCTGCCTGAGGAGCCAAGGGTTTTATAAAATTACTCCTGGCCAGGCTTGGTGGCTCATGCCTGTAATCCTAGCATTCTGGGAGCCTGAGGTATGGATTGCTTGAGCTCAGGAGTTTGAGAGCAGTCTGAGCAAGAAGAGTGAGACCTCTAAAAATTAAAAAAGAAAAAAACTAGCCAGGTAGCCTGATATGGTGGTAGGCACCTATAGTCCAAGCACTCAGGAGGCTGAGGCAAGAGGGTTGCTTGAGCCCTACAGCTTGAGGTTGCTGTCAGCCTTGATGCGCTCTACCCAGGGTGACAGAGACTGTGTCTCAAAAAAAAAAAACCAAACAAATGTAAGTATTTATTTATCTATAGATCGTGCGATGTGAACACTACCTGAATGCATGCACCCGGCCACATCCATGCTGTCTTAGTACCTTGGTTCTTTTGCTTTTGTCTACCTCTTCCCCTTCTCCCTTTCTCATCAGCTACCATTGCCTCGACCCACAGTATCTTGTTCTGTATTTTTCTTCATCCGTATTTCTGTATATCTCCTGTACAGATCTGTATATTACTTAATAATAATGAGATCATATTACACACTCTTCATCTTGCTTTTCTCCAAGAACAGTTACTCCAGAAATCCCTCTGGGGCATTGGATAAACATATCCTAACACACAGGACATTTATATTGGTGCTTTTTAGTTCTGCAGAAGAAATCCTCAGGAGTGGAATCTCAGATTACTCCTATTGTTAATTAACACAGGAATTATCAGATTGCTTTCCCTAAAGCCATCCCATCTTCACTAGTAATTCATGAAGATGCCCTTTTCTCTGCCTCCCTTTAGCTCTGGCTGTTAGACCCTCTTCATTTTTTGTTAGTATGATGCATGAGTGTAAAATGATACTTTGTTGTTACTTTAATAGCACTTTCCTGAACCTGAGTGATGTCTTGCATCTTTTCACAAACTTCCTGGTCATTTGTGTTTGTTCTCAGGTCATTTGCCTACTCAGATTTCCTGTCTGTTTTTCTATTGGGTTGTTTTGTCTCTTTCTAGTCAGTCTGTAAAAGGTCTTTGTGTGTCAAAGTTGTGGTTAAAGAGTCGGAAGAGACTTCTTTTCCCTTCTGCACCGTGGGGGCAGTGGAAATTAGCTTTAGCAGAGCCAGGCAGGTACTAGGACCTGTGACCAAGCTTTAGATACTGAGTTGGAATAGCAGATTGTATTGAGCCAGAATACAGCCCACATGTGGAGGACTGAGAAAGTGAGGCGGTTCTGTACCATGCTGCCTTCCACTGGTTAAGACCTCCGAAAGTGAACGGCTGCCCAGGCAGAGCATGTCCCTCTGCCACCCTCGGAGGGGCAGCGCTATGCTGGCCAACAGTTGTAATGTAGCTCATCTTGGCTTAGGTGAGGCTTCACAAGAAGGTAGAAAGATTAAGACATCAAAATCAGTGCCTGTCACCCTTGTGCCCAGCTTTACTCATAACAGATGGCGTCCACGTGTGTGGCACTCCTCTGAGCATTCCAGGTTTTTTAAAGAACCCAGAGACAACTTGCACAGAGATAAAAAGTGTGACAGTAATTCTTCACCTCCAGCACTGTTAGGGGCCCATCAGGAATAATGACTCTCAGGTGTTGGCCCAACTAAGAGAATCTGCAGGGTATGTGTGATTTTTAGCCCCTGCTCCAGAAAGCATATCAAAATGCAAAGTAATAGTCTTGATATTATAGGAAAAGTTTAAATCTCTTTTGATTTATAAAACAAATCATAAGAATTCATTATAGTAGTCCCTCCACTTTTATATATGTCTAATAATAAAAAGGGAACTCCAAGAAGATAAGGTTCAATGTAGAAGGAAACAGAATTCCTTTTAAAAACGGGATAAAGTGCAGGAAAAATTTTAGGTAAAGTTGGATGATTAGAAAGATTTCTGGCAGGGCACAGGGGCTCACACATGTAATCCTAGCACACTCGGAGGCCAAGGCAGGAAGATCACTTGAGGACAGGAGTTTGAGACCAGTGTCAGCAAGAACAATACCCTAGCTGTACCAAACCCTCAAAAAATTAGCCCAGCCTGGTGGCACATACCTGTAGTCCCAGCTATTCCAGAGGCTGAGGCTGGAGGATTGTTTGAGGCCAGGAGTTTGAGGTTGCAGTGAGCTATGATGACACAGCTGTACTCTAGCTGGGAGAACAGAGTGAGACTCTTTCTAAAAAAAAAAAAAAAACACAAAGGTGTTTCTAAGACTAAAATCTTGTTCTACTTAACTAACCATAATGTTACGTGACCATGATATTAACAGACCATAAAAATACTCCTCTTGAAGGTGATTTTTAACTCCTCATCCCACCAACCTCCACTTTGGGGAGTAATTTAATAAATCTCTTGAGGGGAAATGTAATTCCTAAAGACTTTTAAAGCTAATTAGTCATCATGAATAACCATGATGAATAATCACTCTGATTATATTTTTCTTTCTTAGTTAAAAGTATTGAGCAAGTTTTATATCTTGTGAATCTGTAGAGGAGGCTGTTTAGTTGGGATAAGAACTAAAGAAAACTAATTTTGTTTTATGCCTCATGTATCTATAAAAAGGTCAGAAAAAATGAACACCAGAAAGACATGGCACTAGTAGTATTTCCAGTACCTATCTTGAAGGCTGTTTGAATGAATTTCTTTTACTGGGCTGCCTGTCCTCTGAATTTCATCCTAGCAATGTGGATTATTATCAGACCTCAGGAGTCAACACTGCGTGCAGTTTCTACCCCTCCCTGGCACTTGGGTTAGTTGGAAACCTTGAGGCAATGACAGGAACCCCCCCTCCCAAGGTCCTTGGGACAAGCCCACCATCTAATTCAAAGGTAAAAGTTTTAGTGCTGCTTTGCATATTGTTTCCTAAATGTGCATATTTTTGAAACATTCTAATGGCTTTCGGTATAAGTTTTCTCATAAATAGGATTGCTTTATAACGATAAAAACAGATATTTTATCTTTAAAAAAGTACAGTCATTGAAAGCTTTTTAAAAGGCTGTCTACCACTGGCACTTCTGGCCCTGAAGTTCTTAAGAAACAAAATTTTCATTCTCAAAGGTTTCTTTTTTTATTGTTGGGGATTCACTGAGGGTACACAGAACCAGGTTCTCAAAACTTTCTTTTCTGCTAATTTTGAATGTGTGCTCTGCAAGCGAGACGACTACAGAAGGGAGCCTGGCTCCCTTTAAAACAAATACAGAGAGATACAGCACTTTTTTACCTGGTTATTTCTGTTCCATAAGCTTGATCTCCCACTACCAGTATGAGCACTTGTTAGCTGGGGACCCGCTGGATTTCCAAGAGAATTCCTAGTGTAGGAAGGGCTAGACATATCGGTTTTATCTGAGGAATCAACACTTAATACTGAATATTAAGAAGGAAACCCAGGCACCTACGCGAACTAACCGTAGGATTCTTACCAGTAATGAAACAGACGGAGGCATGCTTTCTTCACAGGAGGTGCGTGCAGGGACCCTCTCCTGCCGGCGCTGCACGATGCGGAGTGAGGAGCTGCCAGGGACCGCGGAGCAGGGCTGCGGGCCGGACGACGCGGTGGCGCCTCCCGGCCGCCTGGGGGCGCCGTACTCCGAGGCCTGGGGCTACTTCCACCTGGCCCCCACGCGCCCCGGGCAGCCTTCGGGCCGCTGGGCCACGTGCCGCCTGTGCGGGGAGCAGGTGGGCCGCGGCCCCGGCTTCCAGGCGGGGACCTCGGAGTTGTGGAGGCACCTAAGGAGCGCGCACCGGCGGGAGGTGGAGGGGAGCGGCGCCCGTCGCTCGCCGGCCCCTACGTCCTGCGCGCCGCCGTCCTGCCCCGCCGCGGCCGCCGAGGGCGACTGGGCGCGCCTGCTGGAGCAGATGGGTGCGCTGGCCGTGCGCGGCAGCCGGCGTGAGCGGGAGCTGGAGCGGCGCGAAGCGGCCGTGGAACAGGCCGAGCGCGCCCTGGAGCGGCGGCGGCGGGCGCTGCAGGAGGAGGAGCGCGCTGTCGCCCAGGCGCGCCGCGAGCTGCAGGCCCAGCGGGAGGCGCTGCAGGTACAGCTGCGGGAAGTGAGCCGCCGGGAGTGCGCGCCTCTCAAAGAGGACCCGGAGGGTGACAGGGACCCCAGCATCATAACGAAGGTCCTCCTGTAGGGGTTTGGTCCTTTCCACCACCCCATGCCTGCGCTCCTCCAAACTGGGCTGTGGTCGGGTGCCTCAGCCTCGCCTGGGACAGGGGTGCTGACTTGGAAACTCCAAATGTGGAGCTGTCTTCGTGCTGCAGACCTTTAGTTTGAGACGCACTTAGGATGCTGGAGCAAAATCAAAAACCTCGTCCTCAGTGGGGGCACCTGGGTGGCCTTACGTGCGCATGCGTGTAGGGAATGTGGCACCCAGGGGAAGTCTGAGCCCTGCAGCAAGTCTCCTTGAGCCCAACTCACTTGATGCCAAGACCACTTAGGGCTGGGGAACTGAAGACATTGAAAGGACAAAAGCTTTTTTCCACACCAAAGACTTAACACCACATGTGCCTATACACCTGGCAGCCCAAGGTTGAGGGCACGTGGAAAAGAGGATAAAGCGTTTTACCCAAGCAGTCTTACTCATTTCCTAATGCGTAATCTGCCCAACACCAAGTTCTGAAGTTTCCATGATTGCTCTTTACCCCATCGTCTCTATCGTCTCTAGGGCCTCATGGGTAGTCCGGGAGCCCCTAGCTTTATTTGATCCTTTCACGTTGCCCAGCCAACACCAGATGCACCACTTCACAGTGCAGCTGTCTTGTCCTTGGTTCACACCTAGTGGCAGGGTCTGAACCCTCTTTCAAGCATCTGCTTTCTTGCCAGCCAGACACCACCTCACCTCCTTGTCACTAGGATGGGTGATTCCTTCCTGATGTCTTCACAGTCCTCACCTCTGGACCTGAGGAGAAAGCACCCTTCCCATCTAAGGCCAGGTCTTCCTGTCACGTCTTCCTCATTGACTGGGTCTTTGCTCCATTCATATTCTTCCTTTCTCTGTCTCATTCCCTCCCTTTCCCCAGGCTCTTCTCCCTTGGCAATGCCTGGTCACCCTTATACTGAATACACTCAGTCCAAAATGATCAGGTAGTCTTTGCAGCCTGTGGTCCCCTCCCCAGTTTTAACTCCTTCACTCCTCAACTCTGTTGAAGCCACCACAATCTTCTAATGTTCAAATGTGACAATTGATTTTCAGCCTTCAATTTGTCATTCTCTCCTGTCTTGGGAGGTGGCTCATGCTTTCCCTCCAAAGAATTCCTTTTCCTGATATATACTGGTTCCCAGTTTTTCCTCCATCTTCTCTTTTTTCATTTTTTCTCATTAATTTTTATGTTGAAAATTCAACATAAAAAATACCCAGAAAAAGTTGAAAGGCTAGTACCATGTATACCCAAATACGTTCCAACCAGATCGTTAACATTTTGCCATGTTTACTTTTCCTTCACCACACGCATGGGTGTATATAATGACATTTCACCCATAAGTATTTCAGCATGTATTTTCTAAGAACAAAGACATTGTGTTACATAATTATAGTATGCTTACCATACCTAGGAATACAAACAAAACCCTCTAATACAGCATCCTCAGTCAAAATTCATGGGTTGTCTCAAGAACATCTTTTTGTCTTTGTTTTTAAAACCAGGTCCAGTCGAGGTTCATACATTGCTTTTGGTTATGACTTCAGTCTTCTTTTAAATTCTAGAACATCCTTCTTACATTTTTTTCCCATGACACCTATTTTTGATGCATCAAGCCTGCTGTCTTATCCGATGTCCTATATTCTAGATTTATCTGATTGTTTCATTTGGCCAATTTCTACACTCTTGGCTCATCTCCCTGTAGAGCTACAATAATCTTCTGTGCCAGGGACTCCCAAATACCTTCAGGCTTGTGTTGATCCTTCATGTCCAATCCCTTGCTGCATGTCTCCACTCCTACTCGTATATCCTACCTCTGAAATGGAAGGGGCAACTCCATTTATCTTGCATCCCACCCCTCCCCTGGGAACTAACATTCCCTGGGTTCTCACAGGGTATTGGGCACATGCCACATACTTTGCAGGTTTTCTCATTCTCCCAGCAGCTCCATGATAACATTGTACCTGTTTTGCAGCTACAGAAACCAAGGCGGAGAGATTAAGCAGCCTGTACAAGATCACAGGTGGTAAATAGAGGTGGGATCCAAATGCAGTCATTCTGCCCCCAGATGCCATGCCCCTAGCTACTGTACTGTACTGCCTCTGGAGAGCTCTGCTTCCCTTGCTACTTCCTGTTTCCTTCCTAACTCCAGCTGAGTAATTCCAGTTGGTGAATTAACTGGAATTGGTTAACATGTACTGAGTTCACCATGTGTCAGAGCTAAATGCTTTAGGAAAGTAATTACTTGCCACACAATAACCTCATAACAGATGCTACTATGCCCTTGTAAATGAGACAGGCTCAGGGGCCTTAAATAATGTCTTGAGAGACACAGCTGGGAAGAGGCAGAGTGGGATTTGAACTCCAGAGTCACTGAACCCTAGGCATCTGCTCTGCTAAGCCTATTGCCACAAAATATTGTACCTGCCTTCATTCTGATGACACCTGCCAAGCCCAGGCCCCATTTATCATTCATCTGGGATTCATCTTCCTATCCTTGTCTTCCCCTACACGACCCCCCACACACACCTGACACACAACTGGGCCAAAGACAAGGACTTGTCCTAAGGTAACACTGATGAACTGCATCACTTTTTCTGCTCAAAAGCCCCAAGGTCACTTGTCACCTACTTACTATAGTCTAAGCTTTAACACTGGCCCAACATTCAAGTTCCTGCCCTTCCCCAGTGCCAGTCTTACTGTCTCCTCCCCTACCCACACTGTATGCTCTTCTTCCTGACTTGGTCTGCTGTTGGTAACACTGTGCCTCTTAAAAAGCCCCTTCAATCTCCTTGAGTACAAAAAATCCTACCCATTTTCTAAGAGCATGAAGCTTTCCTTGATTTCTCCTTTCAAGGCATTTCCTTACTTCTCTGGACTTCTAGCATTCTGTATCTCACAACCCTCCTTTTTCATTTTTTCTCATTTATTTTTATGTTGAAAATTCAACATAAAGAATACCCAGAAAAAGTTGAAAGGCTAGTACCATGTATACCCAAATACGTTCCAACCAGATCGTTAACATTTTGCCATGTTTACTTTTCTGGCATGTCCTACGGCCAGACTCTGAGCCCTGGGGGGTAATTGATTCATCCTAAGGGCACAGTGCCTTGCAGGAAATAGCTGCTCGATAAATATTTGAGGTGAATATTCATCCCATTCAATGTGTTTTAAGATTTTTAAAAGTTAGTTTTTCTGTAATGTTTCATCTTTAATTCTGTGTAAAATTTGTAACAAAAGTCTACAAGGAAATAATAGTAATAATTTTTTTAAGCTGTTAATAAGGATTTACGAAATGCCAGTTTGGGGCTGTTCAGCCACTGCAGCATATAAAACTTTTATATTATACAAATAACACAAATATATTGCCCTAGTCTAGCAAGAACAGAAAAAAAAAATATCCCCCAAAGTCTGGTCACTTTAGTGAAACTATTAACACTTTAATGTATTTTCTTTTGTCTTTTGCAATTCTGACATTACTCTAATAATATTATAAGTAATGTCTTCGAAGACGCAGCAATGAAGAGGCAGAATGAGATTTGAACTCTTACTCTGTTAAACATTAGAATTTAATGTCATGTGGATTTATAAGTTAGGCTATATGATCTGAATTTGAACTTTTTAGAAGGAAGAAAAGACTTCTCCAAATGTTACTCTTCTATTCCACCAATTGATAGAACCATTAAAATAAAGCAAAGATTTAGAGTCTTAACCACTCCCTTAAGAAAGAGAGCTAATAGGAGCCTGCTGGCCAGTTCAGGGGACAGGAGAGAACACTGGGCCAGAGAGTTGCCTGTGGGAGTCAAGGGAAGAGGTTTTACTTTGTGCTTTATACACTTCTGCACTGTTGTAACTTTTTATACTAAGCATGAATTATTTTTATAATAAAAAAATCACTTTGCAGATTAAATCCCTCTATCATCAGCATTCGACTTCCTTAGTTAAAATTTCAACACAAGCATGAATATAACCCTCACTTCTGAAAAGCCTAGAAAGAAACGTTCAATGCCTTTAACAGATGAGGAAAGAGGCTTAACTTGTCCAACTAGTGGCTGTGGCAAGCCACAAGTGGCACTTGACGGCAGCCTTCTGAACAGATTTCTCTCTGGCCTTGAGGGCTCCTGCTTACTCACCTGGCAAAGCACACAGTCCATCAGCATCCTGATGTCAGCTAAGAGACAGGATTTGAGCGTGCAGAAGTGGGTTCAGGGGATTGAACTGACATCTCACAGAGTTGCCACTACAGATTGGGGAGCATGGCAATACCTGTAGTGGCAGCATTTCCCCCCAGTTTATGTGACTGGGCTTGCTGGTGGCACCACTCCATGCTGCCTTTAAGAGTGGTGCACGCAATGGTGACATAGGTGAATGGCCGGAACTGGGGTGCAGACTGTAACCCTACAACTCCTTAATGCTTGCTGTCATGTAAAGTGACTGTTCATTTCTTCAGACTGAAATACGGCAGGGAGGACAGGGGTGTGGGGAAAGCAGAGTAATGATAACCAAACTGAAAAAGGCTAGAGCCATCAAGCACCCTAAAGCTGCCACTGTGAGAGGCTAGAAAAGAGTGTGCTATGGAGTGGGTTGGGTTTCCACTTTAATTCGTCCATGTCCTCAATGTCCCCGGAGGGATTCATAAACACTGGAGGGTTTGGTTTTGGTTTTGTTTTGCAGCCAGGGACTCATCCAGGAATTCTGTTTCTAAAGGTTTGATCTTCTTACCCTTCAACAATCTGCATCTGCTTCTTTGCCTCTAAAAATGGATGAGGGGATTATTCAGGCCCCTCCTGGCTCTAATATGCTCTAAGTACGTGAAGTACGGCAATACAGCAAAACATCAATCAACATTTTAGTGAATTAGTTGCTGTTTAATTGGATTTTCATGTTAAGTGCAAATTCAGAAGGAAATGTTGAAAGTCACATACATGTGCTTATTATTAAAAATAATGGTAGTATCAAAAACAAGAAATTTGATATCCATTCAATACAACAGTATTAAGGCCCTAATTCTGTCAGATTCACAGCTAGAACTATAAACATGCTTGACAACAATCAGGCAGGGCAGGTCTTAAGTCCAAGTTTTACAACACTTCAAAACAGAGGGGTGTCCTGCTGATGGCATACAGCTAGTAAGCAGACTGGAGAATGGGGTCCATGGATCCCTTCACCTCTATGGCCAAACAGTTGTGTTTCCAGGCCTCTCTTCTAGCCACATCTTGAGCAGTGCTGGGACCTCTGGATCGTGGCCCAAGTGCTCTAATGCTTGGGTTGATGTTGGCTCCTTCCCACCATGATCTCTAGGGTTGGGGACAAGCCAGCCAGCTTTCCCAGAGGAAGCAAGGTTGGCCTTTGTATTGGTTTTCTTCTGCTGCTATACCAGATCACTACAAACTTAGAACTTCAAATAACATTTATCTTAGTTTAGCAAGTCAGGAGTCCAAAAGGGATCTCCAAGTGTTGGCAGGCTGTGCTCTTTTCTGGAGGCTCTAGGGGAGAATCTGGTTTTGCCTTTTCTAGCTTCCAGGGACTGCCCACGTTTTTTTGGCTGTGTCCCCCTTACGAGGGGCCAGTGGTGTCTTTCTCACATTGCATTACCCTGCCACCCCCTTCCACATGAAAAGGGCCCTCTTTAAGGTTACCTGGTTAGCAACCTAATTCTATCTATGTTACTCCCCCCCAACCCTGCCATGTAACACTGACAGGTTCCATGTTTTGGCAGGGTTAGGGTGCTGTGAGAAAGGGATATTCTTGATAGGGTAACCCCTCTTCTCCCAAAATTAACACTTCAGAAGGGGTTTATCTCTCTGCCCAGTGCAGGGAATGATCACAGATACTTCTGGGACAGATACCTGGGGGTGGGTGTCAAGGATGCTTGTGAAGGAAATATCAGAGGCCTCCGTAGGACTGAGAATGTTTGAAAATGTGTGCGCCAAGGTCTGTTTGACCAGGAAGACTACATGGTGGTGTGAGGAGTTGGTTGACTAAGACTGTGGAGTTAGGTATGAAATTAAAATCCAAGTTTCCAACCACTTATGTTAGAGTCCCCTAGGCAACCACCTAGCCTTCCAGTTTCCTCAACTGTAAAATGGAGATGATACATGCCTTACAGGTTGCTGTAAGGAGGAAGATATTATTTAGGGAAATTCTGACATACAGTTTGAACCCAAAAACTATGACTTCTCTTTCTCTCGTCTGAATGGGAGCACAAAACCAATCCTGAGTACCCCCCAAACTAGCAGGTTCCTTGGGAGGATTCTTGAGAGCAGCTACATGTTAGCCACAAGGATTTGCCAAGTTGTTCTTCTTCATGATAGAACTATTTTTCTATCAAAACATAAATTTCATACTTCATTTGCCAAATGAGCTGCTTTAGCCAAAACTCAGCATGACTTGTGACTACAAAGTAATCGGACAACTCTCACAATAAATATTTAACTTACCCATGAAAGCAGTTTTCCCATCAAAGTGACGTCACCTTGGAAAACTTTACCCAAAATGCTTAAAGCATTTCTAGAACTCTTCTGTGGACAGTGGAATCTCTATCACATTCTCTAAAATGACCTTACATTGGCAAATATTCATGTTGCCAGGATAAATTTGGTTTTTAAAAAGAGCTACCAATTACTCAGAGGTGAATTTCTCAGACTGGTGACTATGGTAGCTGATTAGCCAGATTAACATATCTAGTTAATAGGGTGAGATTATAATAAAACAATGATAATTATTTTAATGTGGCTCATAAATTGGTCTTGATAGTATTGTATATTAAGGTTAAGTAAAGGCAGCAATGGTCACGGTAGAGATTAAAGGCCATTTTAGTTGGTTTATGATGTGAACGAATTCAGATAGCACTGGGAGTCATTATATATTTAAATTGTATTAAATGTTTCTTTTTATGAAAATCTTAATTATGACATTCTCTGAAATCTGATTTCCTGGTATTAAAATGAGGCTTTAAGGAAAAACATTAAATGGTAATGAAAGCTTTATTCTTTCAGTATATGGTCTCGTGGGCTTTTGGTCAAGATAAGTAATGATCAGATGAATGAGCTGGCAACCTTCCTGCCCTCTGAAGTCTACCAGTAATTGGAAGCTAAGTAAAATGTTGTCACGTGTTTAAATACATTTAATAATATTCCTCTGTGTCTGCACAATGTGTCTTCCGTGTCCTAGGCAATGAAATACCACAGCCTTTTAACAGTGAGGAAGAATTTCCAAAAAGCCATTTTTACTCAGCGGGCAGAGACCCTGTTTGCCTCCATCCACGTTAACTTTCCCCACCGTGCCTGCTCTTCATCCCCCAGGGGCTCTTTGATTTACATATTCTCCATCAACTCCAGTTTCCAGTGACCTGATGCATGTTGCATTTTTTTCCCTGTGCAGTCATGTACCACATAACAATGTTTTGGGCAATGACAGAGTGCATATACAACAGTTACGTCATAAAATTATTATTCTGTATTTTGTCTGTACCTTTTCTGTGTTAGGATACGCAAATACTTACCACTGTGTTACACTACGAATTGCCTACAGTATCCAGCACAGTAACATGCTGTGTGGGTCTGTCGCCCAGGAGTGATAGGTATACTGCATAGCCTCAGCATGTTGTAGGCTGTGTGGTCTACCCCATCTAGGTGTGTGTGAGCGCACTGATGTTCACACACATTGCCTAACAATACATTTCTCAGAATGTACCCCCATTGTTAAGCAAAGCATGACTGAAACTTCAGTAATCTATGACTCAGATTTAGAACCATAAAGCCCAAGATGGTGGGGAAACTACCTTCAACTGTCTGTAGGGGTCAGGTCCATAAGTGCTTTCTGGCTGCTTACCAAGCACATGCCTCTGTCCTGCAGCTGTGTAAGATGGCTTTTGTACACAATCTCTGACACCTCCTACATTCCCTTGAGATTTCTATCTTCTTTTTGCCTGCTCTTTGAAAGTATGTCAAATTAATAGTCCTTCACATGACAAGTTGGAGGGTTTTTTGAGTTGGGTGAACAGTAATTTCTCATAAGTTCATGGCTAAAATAAAAATAAAACATCAGAAGTAAAAAACTTTTCATTCTGTGAGGATAAGCGTGCTTCCTCAAGTTACTTAACAGTAGAAAACCATTTCTATTTTACTCTAATGTTGATGGTTTATTCTGTTCCCAACTTGTCAGCTTCTCATGTTTGGGCAAAAACATTAGATATCATAAACTTCAGCAACTTGCAGCCCACTTAAACATTTAAAAGCTGGCTGGGACTGTGGCTCACACCTGTAATCTTAGCACTTGGGGAGGCTAGAGCAGAGGGATCACTGGAGCTCAGGAGTTCAAGACCAGCCTGAGCAAGAGCAACACCCTATCTCTACTGAAATTAGAAATATTAGTCAGGCACTGCAGCATGTGCCTGTAATCCCAGCAACTCAGGAGGCTGAGGCAAGAGGATCGCTTGAGCGCAGGAGTTTGTGGTTGCTATGAGATACCATAATGCCTCAGCACTCTATTGAGGGTGATAGAGCAAGACTCTGTTTCAAAAAAAAAAAAAAAAGTAAAAGCCATTAAACTAGTAAATTTTTACTGTGTGAATAAACTAATATTTAAAATATTAGACACAAAACAATTTTATGCTGAGTCCAAATTGTACATGATTCTTATTTATGCTTCTAAATAAGTAGAAGCTCACATTTGTACTATTTCTACAGTTTACAAAATGCTTTTTGTATACATTTCCCCATTTGCTATTCAACACAAACATGTGAGATAAATATTCTTATTTTACAGATGGAAATAAACCCAGACATTATTCAGTACTTTAACCAGTATATAGTGTAGCCCTGAGACGTTAGATCTGCAAAAGGGTTTAATAATGCAAAAACCACATATATTTAAATTTTTATCACCATTTTTGAGTTCCTAATTTTTTTTGAGTTTCCCATTTTTTTTTAACAAAAGAAAACTGTGAGAAAATGTTTTTCCCAATAAAATAATGGAAAATATAGTCCATCTATACTCACCCAATGAGTAACATTTGCCAGTAGCAAAAAATCTCCTTGGGGGATTCTAATTCTATATTGTTACCTATCTATATACAGAGCACTAGCACCAGTATCATATTTAGACCAGTAATTTTTTTTCCTGTTTTAGAGAAAATAATGCAGGGCACTCCTGCTGCCTCTAAGTCTATGTACATATATGTATGTTAGACTGTGTTGTTGGACACAAAGTACACAGAAAGATACCTCATCCACATTTGGGTTACAAGGCCTAACTATGCCAGCAGAAACCTTGTAGGGACTTAACAGTCTGTTCTTGTATCTTATATGTAGCCACAATTTATTTTTCTTTCCTCATTTCTCTTTCGGCCTATATCCTTTAGATTGGAAATTCTAATACGTAGCCTTTCTTTCTGAATTACCTTCACTACTGTGTAACTTTTATTTTCAGAATTTTCCTTTCCTTATTTTTATTTATTTATTTATTTTTAGAGACAGAGTCTCACTTTGTCGCCTTCGGTAGAGTGCTGTGCCATCACAGCTCACAGCAACCTCCAGGTCTTGGGTTTAGGCAATTCTCTCGCCTCAGCCTCCCGAGTAGCTGGGATTACAGACGCCCACCACAACGCCTGGCTATTTTTTGTTGCAGTTTGGCCAGGGCCAGGTTCAAAACCGCCACCCTCAGTATACGGGGCCAGCGCCCTACTCACTGAGCCACAGGTGCCACCCCTTTCCTTATTTCTAAACCTCAAAGACATTTCTTTATGGGGAAGCTGTAGCTTATATTCACTGCCAGAAAAGGGTCAGTTCCAGTGTTAATTTCCCAGCAAACAGCTGGGAGAAAAGTTGAACAGAAAGGGAAAGAATAGTGATAGCCAGCAGAGCAGTGACACCTGCACCCAGAAAGCTGCACTACAATTCAATATTTGAGGCTCTCCTCTATTACTGTACTGCTGACTCAGGGAAAATTCTGGCTGCTTGCAAATTCAAAGCGTATCAGTATGTTTAAATCATTGGTTTAACAAATCACTCTTTTTAATGTTACAGTGTTTTTATTGCATTTGGAAATATGTTCAATAAATATGTTGAGGCCTTGGCTAGGTATTCCTTTTGGACTAGAAATCAGATTTCTCTGACAATTCCATTGCCCACAATGGTATTTTTATCAACCCTCAAATGCCAGCACATTGAGTATTTCAATACTCTACTCAATTATTCCTATCTAAATAGCTCCATTATCTATGAAACAAAATCAAATGTAAATACTGAATATACAGTACAAATCAACAGATTCTTCACAGAAGAAAGAATAAAAGACTAATCTACTACAATGTATCACCTGTTCATTAGTTCTTCAATACATCTTAGCACAGGTTTCTTCAAGGCTAATGAAATGTATGCAAATTTACTAGTATCCATGTTTTCTTGACTTTTAAAAAAATTTTTTTTTGAGACAGAGTCTGACTTAGTCACCCTTGGTAGAGTGCCATGGCATCATAGCTCACAGCAACCTCAAACCCTTAGGCTCAAGTGATCCTCTTGCCTCAGCCTCCCAAGTAGATGGGACTACAAGTGCCCATCACTTTACCCAGCTTCTTTTTTTTTTTTAAGAGATGGGGTCTCTCTCTTGCTCAAGCTGGTCTCAAACTTCTGACGCTCAATCCACCTGCCTCACCCTCCCAGAGTGCTGGGATTGCAGGCATGAGCCGCCGCGCCCAGCCTTTCTTGACAATTTTATCTCAGTTCTAAAGGGCTTAAACAAGGATGCATATGGTCAGAATTGTTTTATAAACTTTTGTGCCTCTTTCTTTTGCTGTGCACTTTACAATACTGAATACATAGAGATGAGGACAAACATACACTTAAGTCATTAGTGGTTATATGAATTCTGCTTAGATAGCTAGTCGCTTATATGAACGTTGTCAATGACAAGATAAAATAACAAAGTTTGATAAACTATTCCATGCCCTGTGAACTTGAGTCCACTTACTACATAATTTGATTCAGTGACTATTTATTAGTTTTAAAAAATGGGTTTTAAAAGCTGCAAACCATACTTTATTACACATTTCTGAATCATGAGGGGGTAAACTGTGACACACCTCCCTTGTGTGCCACTGAATCTTTTGGAGAGAAAAATTCTGCTATAAAATAAGAGTTTCCAAACTCCTTTTTTAAAAAAAAAAAAAAAAAAAGCTTGAATTTTGTTCTGTGATTAACCATCATTCTACAGTCCCTTTTACCCAAGGCATGGTCCCTGGCGCATCTTTTTGAGATTTAGTTTCTGAGAATTTTTCAGCAAACCTCTCTCGTGCTTTGTCCCAGTTTTTTTTGCTCTTGTTCTGGAGAAGGTGCACATCGTCAATCGAGGATGGCTTTCCTGTCCCCAAGCCTGCATGTGTTCGTCGAAGCTGAAGCTGAATCTGTCACCAAAAGTTGAGCAGAGGACTTATTTTAGAGTCTAAACACAATGAAATGTGCTATGTCCAACTTGGTACTCTAACTGTAATATTTTTATTTATTTAAGATTAATGCAAAAGAAAAACCTGTTAAATGTATCAAATACATTGAGGAATATATACACCATTACAAATGGAACATAAACTCATTTTTCTACATTTTCTTTTCTGTTAATAAGCACAGCCAACTTTACAGAAACAGTGCTCCTGATGTCATTCCACTCTAACCAAAAATAAAGCCAACGGACATATTTCAACCTACTGTCCTACCCTCACCTAAGTAAGTGAACAGGAAGGTTAAACATTAACAGTCTTAAATGAGATTTTGATTATTTTTATGACAGGAGGGGAGGCCTTCCCACTAGTTTAAGAACATTAATAGCTACCAGTTACTGAGTGTTTAATGTAAAGAACCAGGCTTAAAGGCTTTATCTTCAAGGCATCCCTGAAAAACAGTTCTTATAATCCCCATTTTTACGTAAGAAAACTAATGTCTGCCCAAAGCCACACAGCTAGTGGTTGGTAAGAGCACATATTTGAACCTAGGTTAGACTATAAAACTTTTGTTTTTTGCATTATACCTCAATAAAAATAAGAAAACTCTTATATACATATACCAATCCACATATACCAATCCATCTATTATTTCTTCAGGAACCATGTAGTCAGGCTACTTTTTGGGTTTTGTGAAAGATAACCCAAACCTCCTATGAATTCTGAGGCCACAGTTAGAACAATTTGTTTTCCAGACACATTCTCTGTATTGCTTGTTACATGCTCTAATTCTTGAACCTAACAGATTCTCCAGCTAATACAGAATCTGCCTGTTTGTTAAATAATCCTGTGATTGTTCCTGCAATGTTCAGTACCAGGTATGGAAAGGAAGGCATTAAAAAACAACTAAAAGGCTGGGTGCGGTGGCTTATTCCTATAATCCCAGCACTTTCTGAGGCGTAGGCAGAAAGACTACTTGAGGCTAGGCGTTCCAGACCAGCCTAAGCAAGAATGAGATCCCATCTCTACAAAAAAATAGAGAAAGTAGCCAGGCATGGTGGTACATGCCTCTAGTCCCAGCAACTTGGGAGGCAGAAAGGATCATGTGACCCAGGAATCTGAGGTTGCAGTAAGCTATAACACCACTGCACTCTAGTCCAGTGATAGAGAAAACCCTGTCTCTTTCACAGATACACATACACACGTATAAAAACAAAAATCCTAAAAGATACAGGAACTTTTGGCTCAGGAAATGGCACTTACTATCCTAGCTTCGGCATAGGAAAAAACTCTAAAACAAGGCTTTCTAAGAACATAAAATATAAAACATGCGTATATATTTGATAATTGTGTACATCACAAAGGTATTAAGCATGTCTATTTTTGCTTGCTGCAATAATATTCCTAACACTTCAGGCAATGCCTGGCACATTATGGTACATAGTAATGTCTGCTATAAGAATGAATGAATGAAAAGAAAACTTAGTCTTACCGGAGTTTTCATTCCTCCACCATCCTTTCCCAGTCCCTCTCCTTTTTTCCAACCCATCTTCTCCAACATCTTCCGACCTTTATTGCTATCAGTGATTTCACTTTGAGAAACATTGAGAAGACAGCTGATTTAGGACCTTTCAGGCCACATTTATAATAAATTCATGAATTAAAAATAATGAGTGAAACTCCTTTAAACTGTTTGGCATTACCTAATAAAGTCAAAGGCACACAAATTCTATGCCTACATATACCACTCAACAGAAGAGTATGTAAATATGTGCCATGTTCTTCTAGCAAATCTCACAGCAACAAACCAGAAACAATCCAGATGCCCATCAATGGTAAAATGGATAAACTGTTCTACCGTCAAACAATAGCATATCATACAACAATAGAAATAATGTGAAACAAAAAGAATATATACGCAAAATAAATACAGAGTTCAAGTTTAAAATAAGTGAAATTAACCTACTGCTGTCAGGCTGCTGGTTACCTCTGGGGAAGGCAGTGATGAAGAAAGGCCATAAGGAAGGTAGGCTTTTTTTAGTTTTTATTTTCAGCCTGCATCATGCTTTCATAGCTATATATTTATAATTTGTGTACTTTCTGTAAATAGGCTATACATCAATTAAAAGAGTAAAATAAAATAAAAACTCTCACTAATTGTATTTTGTCCTATGGTTTTATATTCCGCTAATTTTAGAATTTTTTTTTTGCAGTTTTTGGCTGGGGCCGGGTTTGAACCCACCACCTCTGGTATATGGGGCCAGCGCCCTACTCCTTTGAGCCACAGGCACTGCCCAAATTTTAGAATGTTTTAATTTTACATTCTATTTCATCTTTTCAGTTCTGCAAAATATGTTATAATTACCTTTTTAATAACAATAAACCAATCACTGTCAGTTTCATTTTTTATTTCTACCTTCTTTTTTAAATCTAATGTGTGTTGCTTAGTGTACCTAATTTTAATGTCATATTGCATCAAATATGGTACTGATGATGGATCTGACTCGATCAATTATAAGATGAAATGTTACTTTATGTACCATTAAAAAAAGTCACCATTCATAATTGTAAAACTCTATCACAAGGAGTATCATTGTAGAATCAGTGAAACAGGATATTTAATCAAAATTTTATAATTAGTTACAGTACCAGTCCTATATTAAAGATTTCAATTTTAAATAAACCTCAAGTTTATAATCTGAGAAAGAAAAAAATGTAGCTAATGTACGATTAAATGCACAAATATTATCATATTGTAGGCCACAAAATCATATTTTTCATCTATGTTAAAGCTACTTCAAGAGAAAATAAATGAATGAAAAGAAAAATAATTTTTTTAAAAAAGTATTTCAGGGTGAACAAAAACAACACTATTTGAGTGTTAAAATTATTTGAAAATGCCAATTTATACCAATTTCTTACTAGTCTAGGCTTCTTGAAATGTAGATATATATTCTAGATACCTAATACATAAAAGTATTATACTCACTCAACTGGGTGGCTAGAGTGTTAGCTGTGTATACAGGAGTGTTTAAGTATATATGCTTGTGTGTATTCTCAATTTTCTTGGGAAATATAGAGGTCTAATATTAGAGGGACATGTAAATAGACTTAGTGTTTCCATCTTGTGCTAAAACTGTTTCTTTAAAGCAGGGGTCCTCAAACGTTTTAAACATGGGGCCAGTTCACTGTCCCTTAGACCACTGGAGGGCCAGACTACAGGGCCTGGGACAAGTTGGCTGCTAACAGGACAGGCAGCGGCGGCAAAAACACCCAGCGGGCCGGATAAATGTCCTAGACATGGGGCCCGTGGGCCGTAGTTTGAGGACCCCTGCTTTAAAGGCTACCTATTCGGACATATAGCCCTGTAAGTCAGACCACCCTATAAATGTTTTATGGAACAAAGTAAGTTTCAAGCAATTATAATTTAATACTTACGAATGAACAGATGCAGGAGCATCATCTCTTTGGAAAGTTCCTTCACTTCCAATCTGCTCCCTACGTTTTCCAGCTCTATCTTTGTATTTTGGATTTTTCAATGCCTTTTCATCTTCATAGTCTGTATTCTTAATAAACACAAAATACTCAGGAAAAGAAAGCTAACAAATAAAAATGCAATGACTATACATTTCCCTTACTTAGCAAATGAGGTTCAGTGTGGTTTTTATACAAATAAAACAAGCTATGATAGACAGTTGTGATATTAGATATGCTATTTTTATTTTATTTTATCCTCTTTAAAATTTTTATATTTCAAGTTATACACATATTACAATATAAATGGTATCAAGATAATATGGTGAAAATATCGTATATTTTGACTTAATGCTGTGTTCTTAAATTGTCATCTGAATTATCAGAATTCAAAGAAAATACAGAACTCCAGAGGTTGAAAAAAAAATCTATTTCACCTTTTCTCTAAGGAACTAAAAGCTCCAAGGGACCTAAAATAGTTTGATACTATTTCTTGGAAAGGAAAAATACAAAAAGACTTTTAAAAATGAGGAAAAGACAAATATCTTTTTACTTTGGCAATAACAGCTCTTTGTTTGGATACCACTCCATTTATATGACTAATCAGTTACTCAATCAGTACTAAGTAAAGAGTACATCAAGCTCCAAGCTAGGGAATGGAATGCAAAGAAATTTATAATGCCAGAGGGGAAACACACATAACCTTCAGCCTGCTGTGGCTGTATAGTAGTATGGTTCAACAAATAAAGGCAGACACCAGGTGTTAAAGTGCACAAAGAAGAGGCACTCAGTTCAGTCTGGGGCTCCAGGGAAGGCTTCCCTTTCATTACTGCTTACTGATCTTTATATAAAAAGAATGATATTTATCCAGACAGATGCTAGGGTCTGGTGAGCAACTCAGGAAAAGTACTACAGAAGGTTTACATAGTTTTGCTTTTAAACAGAGAAGAAAAATATAAAATTAACTATCCTAGTGAGTTTTTTCCCCAGAAGATAATGAAATTGAGCTAAAATTTGAGAAATGCTTTCTTCCCTTCTCATGTCTTCTATTTTCCTCCCAAATCAGCCTACTTGGACTTTATCATGATTTCTCGCCCTTAGTAAAAGCAGAAGAACAAAAAAATACAATTTTGCAGAAAAATATGTTATTTTAGCAGCAACTTCTTTTTCCACATCTTCATAAAGTATAGAAAACACTGGGCAAATACACTTAAGACCTAAATACTGTATCTAGCTTTATTATTTAGTAGCTGACGATCCTAAGCTTTAGTTTCTCAGAAGTAAACTGAAAATACTAATTACCTTCTTGACCTACAAGATGAAGTAACTTTTTAAAAACTCCTCTATTGAGGCAAAATTAACATACAATAAATAATGCATAAAGTGACAAGATATTTTTGAGACTTACATACATATGAAACTACTACCACCAGCAAGATAATAAACATATCCATCTCGCTCAAAAGTGCCCTGTCCTTTGTAATCTAGACCTACAGACCTCTCCTATACACATTCCTCCCCCCATGTCCAAGCAACCACTGATCTTCTTTCTGTCACATTAGTTTGCTTTCTTACAAGTTTATATAAATGGTACAAGACAGTTCTCCCCCTTTTTTGCTTGTAGTTTCAAAGGTAACTGTAGCATGTGCTGGGAATGCAAGATCCTAAGCTAAGAAGGGACCGGCTGGAATAGCTGGGGCTCTGTTCAGTCCCCACCTAGAAACAGGATATCCTTCAACATTTTAGCCCAGTGAGCCACGTAGCCCTGGGGTATATAACCCAGGGTAGGAGGCCTTCCAGGGTCCCTCATCTGCTGTGCAAGTGGGGCACACACAGTCAGGATTCCATGTGCCCAAAAGGCAGCTTACTGAGCCTTAAGGACTAGTCCACAATGAAGCCTGGGGCTTCTGTTCCATTGCTGCCTATCTGTAAGTAATAAATCCGCTTCATGTAACTTGTTGCATATGAATGTGTTCTATCTCCCAGAACCCAGACAACTTAGAAACCAGTGCACAGTGAACCTGCTCCATAACTGGAAGCATATTGTATATACTTGTTTAGTCTGACTTTTTACTCAACATAATTATTTTGAGAGTCACCCAAGTTGGAGCTTACGTCAACTATTCCTACTTTTTAATTGCTAAATAGCATTTGATCATATGGATATATCACCATTTGTTTATCCATGTATGATAGACAGTTGAGTTTTTCCCAGTTTTTGGTTATTACAGAAAAAAAACCCGGCTATGAATATTTGCTACTAGTTTTTGTAATAAACATATGCTTGCATTTCTCTTGGGTAAATATACTGGAAGGCAATGGCTGAATCATGATAGGTGTACATTTAACTTTTTAAGATACTACCAAACTGGCTCGGCGCCTGTGGCTCAATCGGCTAAGGCGCCAGCCACGTACACCTAAGGTGACGGGTTCGAATCCCCAGCCCAGGCCCACCAAAACAACAATGATGGCTGCAACCAAAAAATAGCCTGTGGTCCCAGCTACTTGGGAGGCTAAGGCAGGAGACTGGCTTGAGTCCAGGAGTTGGAGGTTGCTATGAGCTGTGATGCTATGGCACTCTACCCAGGGAGACAGCTTGAGGCTCCGTCTCAAAAAAAAAAAAAAAAGATACTACCAAACTGTTTTCCTAAGCAACTATACCACTTCACATTCCCACCAGCAGTGAGTTCCAGTTCCTCTACATCCCTTCTAACTCTTGTTATAGTCAGGTTTGACATTTCAGCCATTCTAAGAGATGTGTAATGGTATCTCAGTGTGGCTTTCATTTGCATTTCCTTGAAGACTGGTGGTATGTGTTTATGTGCCATCTATATATCTTCTTTGGTGGAATGTCTATTCAGATCTTTTGCCCAGTTTTTAATCGAGTTGCTTTCTTATTATTGAGTTTTAAGAGTTTTTAAGTGTTCTAGATGTAAGTCTTTTATCAGATATATGATATGCAAATACTTTTCCCAGTCTGAGGCTTGTCTTTTCCTTCTCCTAATAGTGTCTTTGGAAGAGTAAAAATTTTCAATTTTGCAGAAGTGCAAATTATCAATTTGTTCTTAGGGATTGTGCTTTTGGTGTGACGATTTCTTAGAAATCTTTGCCTTTAAAAAAAAAAAAGGTTTCTAGGAGTTTTTAAAGTTTTAGGTTTTACATTTGTATCTAGGGTCCATTTTCAGTTCATTTTTGTACATAATAGTAGGTACGGATCAATATTCTTTTATTATTGTTTTGCATATGGACATCCAATTATTCAAGACTCTTTGTTGGAAAAGATCACCTTTTCTCCACTAAACTGCCTTCAACATCATTGTGGAAACCAGTTTTCCATCCATATCTATAAACGGATCTATCTCTGGAATCATTACTTTCTTCCATTCATTTGTTTATCTTTATGCCAATATAATACTGTCTTAATCACTACAGTTTATGATATGCCTGGCATCAGGAAGTATTAGTTTTCCAACTATGTTCTTCAGTGGCATCTCTTTTTCCCCCAGAGATACACTCTCACTATGTTGCTCAGGCAGGAATGCACTGGCACAATCATAGCTCAGTGCAACCTCAAACTCCTGGCCTCAAGCAATCCCCCACCTCAGCCTCTCAAGTAGCTAGGATCACATACACACTATCACTGCACCCAGCTACTTGAATCACATATTAATGCAAGTTTTAGAAAACCAGAAATGGCTATTCAAATGTAGGCTGCTATTGCCATTTTCTATTTCAACCTCAATAGTTTTTAGGTTAAGAATATCAGAACAGTAAATAACCAATAGAAATTACGTAACCTCAAAATCATACTAAGTAACTTTACTTATATAAAAAGTACACTCAACATATCTAAAGGCATATTTTACTTAAAACTGGATATACTGCTTAATACTTGAAACAATATTTAACATCTTTACCTGTAAACCATATTTTACTCGTATTTTTTTTAATTCTTTTCTCCTTTCCAACTCTTTTTCCTCCTTAGTTAATGCTGGACCAACTAAAAGGAAAAAAGTAAGTTTGGTTAAAAAAATACACTGAAACTGATTTTGTAGAATACTAATGATATTTAACTAATAAAAATTATAAGAGTAACCCACTCCAATTAACCATAAATTGCAATAAACATTAATATAAAGGATCTTGGGTTGTGATGATGTCCTTCCTTTAAGCATTTTGGTAACCCAATCTACTTAGAAAGTAAACTAAAAAAACCAAAGATTACAGGGAGATTATGTACCAAAATGAAAAATGAACACCTCAGTTTCTCAATATGGCTATCATAACAGAATCCCAAATGTGGAAAATTTTTTTTTTTTTTTTTGAGACGGAGCCTCAAGCTATCCCCCTGGGTAGAGTGCCATGGCATCACAGCTCATAGCAACCTCCAACTCCTGGGCTCAAGCGAGTCTCCTACCTCCGCCTCCCAAGTAGCTGGGACCACAGGC
>CAUYQV010165874.1:0-42821 GCA_963574575.1 Galagoides demidoff | reverse complement strand
AAAGGGGAATTAAGTTCCCTTCTGGTCCATTCAACTTAAATTTAAGAATGTTAATTCTGCAGCTGGAAGATACAGGTTTGAACTCTGGCTTTCCTGTTTCCTGGCTGTGTGGTTTTGGGTAAATCACTGAACTTCTCTGAGCCTCATTTTCCTCTCCTTATGGAATGAGGATAACACAAACCTGCCTTGTGAAGTTGCCTTGGGAATTGGAGAAAAGATAAGTGAATGGAATCAGGAACAGAGCTCCTGCTATACTGCTGCTATTATCATTCTTGTCCTTACCCCAGATGCCACTGGGCCCGTGGTGGGGGGCAGAGAAGTGTGAGTTATTGACCCCACTCAAAGCAGTTCCTAGTCAGGGCAGTGGTAGGCACACGGCCAGCCAGCTGCAAGGCTGATAGGAACAAAGATCAGACTCCAGGGGAGAGAGGGGGAAGGGCAAGTAATGCTGAGGAGGGTGATCACAGGAGGCCTTCTGCAGGAAGTGGCCAGCCTGTGTGTTTAAAGATAGGTTTTATTATTATCTGAGTGTGGTAAAGCCAACAGATTAGGATATAGTCACCTCTGAAAGAATGGTTTGTGATGCTCACTGACCAGGGAGGAGGAGCTCAGGGACATCCAGGAGGCAGAGAGAGGGGACACTGGGCAAGAGGCTTTCCAGGGGCCTCTCTGGGAATGAACAGGTGAGGCAGCACAGGTGGGTTTGGATGGGCTACTTGGAATCATTTCAGTGCTCTGGGTCACAGGGCTGTCCCCTGTTGTCTGGTACTCAGCCCTGTAGTGACAGATAGGTGGTTGGTAGCCCAGAGTGTGATAGCCCCACAAAGGAGCTGGCTGGTTTGCATGTGAAGAGTGAGAGGGTGAGTTGTTAATTGTCTCTAAGAATGTGCTGACCTGGACAGGGGCAGTCCCTCCAGGGTCCCCCCAGGTGAAAAGCATCAGAATACAGACAGTAGAAGACTGGTTGAACAGCATTGTGGAGTGAAGGTAATGCCCAGGGGAGAGAGAGAGCCAGGATATCTTCCCCTGGAAGCTATCTGCACAGCTGCAGGTTCTGGTGGTGCTATGAGGTGGCAAATTTGGTACCACCCAACAGCTGGTGTGACTCAGGCCTGGCAAGGACACTGTTCTTCCATTAAACATGCATTTGCAAAGGTCTCTAGCTCTTCCTGGTAGTAGCTTTCAAATTCTAGGAAATTGCTGGATTTGTACAAGGTGAACAGCTGGATAACCAGATATTGGGTGGATAACAGAGACTCTTCCAAGGTCTTTGTGACAGGGAGTGACAAAGCTGACTTCTGAGATTGTCTTTCTCTCTCCTCTCCCTAGGGATGAATTTCTCCATATCTAAGCCCTACTTGGGGTAATGCCACGGTGACACTGAGACAGTAGAGTACATAGGTTAGGGGTGAGGAGGGTCCAGATGCTGCCTGCTCTGTTTACCTTGGATAAGTATCTTACCAGCTACTGCACCTGGGATAAGTATCTTCACTTCTCTGTGCCTTAGTTTTTTTTTTTAAATCTGCAAAGTGGGAAAAAATCGCAACTACATTTCTTGGGGATGCTGTGAAGATTAAATAAGATTAAGTAGGATGACACATATGAAATGCTTAGCAGACACACCATGAGTGGAAAAGAAATGTGGGCTATTTTTATCAGGCTTCCCAATTTTGGTCCTTTCTCACAAATCCACAAGAGGTCTGGACGCTGGACCCTGCCATCCTTGTTCCTTGCGATCTGCTCTAAGGAAAGGCAAGGGAAGGAATACCCAGGGATTGCTTAGGGCCAGGTGCTAACAACTCTGTGAGAGATAGTGACCCCCTCTATAGGAATGGACACTAGACTAGAGAGAGGGTAAGCCTCATAATTATGGTAGCTTTCATGGCCAGCTGGTGTAGAGCCAGCACTCGTGGCAGGCTGACCTGACTCCTGTGCCAACCCCCCAACAGATTTGTTACTTTTATCAATTCATGTTCTTTTTACATTTCATACAACTGCAAGGGGGGACATTCAGTTGGAAGGAGACAGGAGGTGCTGAGGAGTCAGGCACCCTGCCCAGCTAGCTCCATGCTCAGAAGGGCCCCATGCCTGATTTCTTGGTTTTCTATAGCTGTCTTGAAATTCTTAATAATTTTAAAACAAGAGGCCTCTTGTTTTCATTTTACACCAGGACAAACAAATTATGCAACTGGTTCTGCCTTGCCAGCTAACTGTGGGCATGTTCTTTAGCCTTTCTGTTCCTCAACTTCTTCATCTATAGAATGGGGATATTAATTAACTGCCCCAAAGGGAGGCCACAGAGCATAACCGTTAGGAACCAGGGCTTTGGAGTCAGACCCAGCTGTGGATCCCACTTCTGCCACATGCTAGCATGCACTGTGGGCGAGTCATTTTCTTCTCCATCTGTGTTTACTCAGGCAAACATTCGTGATATTATTACCTATTTCAGAGTCGTGTGAGATAATAAATGCAAACCACTTAGCCCTGGGCCTGACACATAATAGGCACAGACACTTTTGAGCATTAAGTTATGTGGCTTTCCCTTCTCCAATTAAAAACAATTACACACAGGCACCATTTAAAAAGAAACAAAATATACTCTCTGAACTCAATTACAAATATAAGTAATCCCCTTTCCTCCTTTATTCCTGACCCTTTTCCATTTACTATATCTTATTTTCACAAGAGCGTTTTATTACCTTTTAATTCCTACTAAAAAGAGATAATTAACTAAAAAAGAAAAGGAGGGGAAGGATAAATATCTCCATGCCCAGAGCCTTGGTTAAGCCTCACAGCCTTGCTCTTGGTTTGCTGATCCTCTACCCAGGTACTCAGTTCCTGCCCTTCCTATGGATCTGAAGGAAGAGACTTTGTTAAGGAGGTTTTATTGGTCTCACCTCTATCAGGAGCCCTCTTTCCCAGGTCGACCCCAGCCCCCACCTCCCTGAGAATTATTCACTGATTCATTTATGTTCACACTTTGGAGCACGACTCACAGCTGTGTGCAGTGCTTGGCACATAGTAAGTGCTCAACAAATATGAAATGTAGGAGTGATCAGGTGTATAAAAATCAAAATTCTCTCTTTCCAATTCTGGCTGCCAAAGCCAAGTCAAGCCATTATCTGAAACCCAGGGAGTCTTTGTTGCTGTGCACATGGGATGGTACACCTTCCCTATCACCATCCACTTAGCCCCAGACAGCTACCAAAGGATAGACAGCCAGGCATTAAGATGGGAAATATTCAAGACAGGGCTGGTGTGTGTGTGCACGCATATGTACACATGGCTGACTGGGCTGTGTATTCGTGTACTCCCCCAACACCTGAATCAGAATGTTTGTAGGCAAATATGTGTGTTGAAACTGAATTTATGAATGGCTCCAATCTTGGAAACCTCCACCTATTTCTAACCCTTGTCATCGCCCTAGACATTCTCAACAAATGTCAGATGAAACAACCAGAAATTTATTCTGAAATTTTATCTTGCTCATGAAGTTCTCTCCAGTTTCCTAATGACAGAGGAGATTTAATTTTGTCCCAAATCAACGCTGTGGTGAGTGACTCCTCAACTTAAGGAAAGCCTCACGTCTTATCTGGTAGCCCTCGGGGTTGTGCACATGGGCAGGCATTCCAGGGCCTTCCTCTGGGAGCAGGTGGGAGCTGCAGGCAGCTCCTTGTTGAAACTGAGTCTTATGTCAGGCCCTTCTCCTGGCAGGAGGTGAGGACAACACATCAGACTGCTTGCTGGGCAGACCAAATCAGAGGGATGGTCTAAGCCTGAACCATTTCAGAGTTTGTGGAGGGCACAGACACAGGTATGTTTCAGAGCAAGCTGCTCATGGTGGTCTACAGACCAGCTCCAGCCCCTCAACAGCCTCTTACGGGTCTATGATGGGGTTACGTCCAGAAATTGAGAGTAAGCATTTAGAAACTTCTATAGCAATCTAACAAACTTTAATAAAAAGTTTTAAATATAAAACTATAAGGTAGTTTTATATCTATTGAGTATAATGATATTAAAAACATAGGGCTGATATTTTGTATGTTCTTGCTCTCATTTCTTTTTCTAGAAATTCATTTCTACTATAAATTTACAAACTATTGGCCCATGACTGATTGCAAGAAAACACTGGACCTTCATCACAGATAATTTGAGAAGCACTGTTCCAGATAATACCCTAACAGAACTATTTCCCAAAACATACATCTAAAGCCTTCAAATCTAGGAAGCGAAACTTCAGAGCATTGCAACATTTTTCCTTTTGCTACCAGAGCCTCCTGCTTCTGTTTAGATGGCTCTCAAGGTGAATGTCTCCCTACATCACCTCTAGTCTTATAGCCGTTATCAATTCTCCCCTAAACCAATCACTAGGACAACCTCCTACCTCACCTCTCCTTGTCTCTCTAATCTACACTGGTCACCACAGCACTTCCGATTCCTCTTCCAGGAAGTTATCTGAGATTGTTTCAGCTTGTACTGTGCTCTCTCCTCCCCAATTCCCAGACCTTGCAATCTAGATCATCTGTTTGGGCTCATTCTGTACTTCTCAAATTCCTATCTATAGAAAGGTATGAATTCATGACTGGCCTCAGGATAATCACCTGAAAACTTCTAAAGAGTGTTCCTGAGCTCTGCCTCAGGAGATTCCAGTGGAAGATTTCTGGGTGTGGGAGGAGGGTCATTTAATCCGTCTTTTGAATCAGCCCAAAGTCATCTGGATGTATAGGCATGTTTGGAAACTGCCAGCCCAGACAATATTGGGCAATGAGCTTCCATCACTTCTCTCACCATATTCCTGAGTCTTAGAAGTTCAGAAAGGAGGCTGCCTTGATACCCAGGATTCCCAAAAGGAAATCTGTTTAAGGACTGGAAACTGATATCGTAGGGTAGGACTTCACACAAAATGAGTTTAGAACAGGGCAGGGTCCCAGAAGAATCACAGATATAAGACCCAGGGATCTCAGTGGAGACAGAGCCATTTCCAGTTGTGGTACCTGGGACTATTGCTCCTGACTGTGCCTTCTTCCACAGAGTTGGGTTTGCCATGGGACTGGCTTTGACCAGGAGGATGACAGTGGACAGTTCTGATTCGGAGATCTTAAAGGATGTGACTAATACATAAATGACCTTTGGGCTCCCAACTTCCCATTGTAGAATTGGTTGAGGAAATTGTTCAGCTGCCCTGAGGGCACATTCTTCAATGTTCTCTTTAGATTTGGTCAAAGTGGAAATAGGAGGAGAGTGGAGAACAATGGACAGAGGAGCTGCATCCAGAATGCAGAATCAGGGCCCAGTCAAGACTCTTCTTCATCCCAGGGTTGGGCCCTTGCACTTTGTCTCTGGGACTGCAGAATTACTTCACAACAGTGACTGCTGGGTCCCCCCACTCTACCCCTTCTGAATAGGAGTGAGTTCTGGCTGCTCTGTTTATGATTCTCCATCGTATATGGTGTATGTGCACAGAAGATACCTTGCTTTTATTTTTAATTTTTATTTTTTTAGTTCATAGGTCTTTAAATGGAAAGAAGCCTCAACCTGGACCTTATATGCCCCATGTCACTTTGGACTTTGGGCCTGATGCTATGATGTGAGGCGATGTTTGAGAGCCCTGGGAAAGGCACACGTGTATTTTTACAAGTACAAAAAAGAGAAAACTTGAGACTCAGAGAGTAGTATACAGAGATTGCAATTCTGTGCTTGGGAACTTTGGGTTTTGCATGTGACTTGCTTTGACCAATGGCATGTGGGCAGAAATGAGAGTGGCCAGTTCTGAGTAAAGACTTTCAGAGGCTGTACATATTTCTACTCACTCTTGTAAACTTCTGCCTGTGCCATAAATGTAGTAATTGCCTGATAGGGGCCATTTATCCAGCCCAGCTTCTATAATAAGAGATGGAGTAGATGCCCAGTTCCTCTGTAGCCTGGACCTACAGAGCAATGGGCCTGTGACCAACCCATGGGGCACAGGTAACAGTGGATGATAAATAAGACTTTTTTGAGAACTGTTGAGATTCAGACAACAGTTTGTTACATAGTATAACTTGGTGGAGAATAGTGAATAGATCTAATTGGGTAGTCCAGCAAAAATGGTCCTGAGGATGCTATAAGAATGTTAGAGAGAGAAAACTACTGAAGACATCACTGACAAAGAAGTCTTCTTCAGGAAGCTAGAGCACGTGCTGAAATCAAGATCAAGAATAAGGATCCAGAACTAAGGAAGGGAGCACTTCCAGAACTGCTGGAGTGGGCTGACATTGGCATGGACCTGGAGCTGGGGGACAGTGGGATTTATATGAGCCTAGATCTCCATAGAGTCCATGCTTGATCATTAGGAAAGTGGGTCTGAGTAAAGCTGGTCAAAAATTCCATCTGATGAAGCAAGCTAGGAAGTATAGAACAGTAGCACTTAAGATGACTACACAAAGTACTTGCTTTTATTTGGCATACAGCAAACTGTGTATATTTCTTTCACGGGAGAGGCGTGGTCATCCCTAGGTCATCCTGGGGCTGCACTTCCTTGAGCTGGAGGAAAATCCCCCTTCAGGAATTAAAGGACAGAAAAGGATGGTGGGCCAGTGGGGCTGTCTCTCCCTATTCAACTACCATACAATTCCACAGCTTCCAGGAGTGAGGTGGATGAACAGTTCCCTTTGGGACTCTCTCCTGGGCATCATTTCCACCTGGCTGTGCTCTGTGCCTCATATACACTGAAGATTTTCAGTTGATCATAAAAATATGATGGAATGCCATTACTATCATATTCCCTGCCCTTTCATGCCTCGTCTGTTTTCCATGGTAACATGCTGGTTTCTAAGCATTCGCTTATTTCTCTGATTGTCTGCAACTGCTGACCCTACTCCCCATCAGAAGTTCCACAAGAGCAGGGACTGTGTCTGTCTTGTTAGTTTTTAACTTTCTAGTGCCTGGTGCAATTCCTGACACGTAGTAGAGTCTCACTAAGTGTTTGAGGAAGAATGACAAGAGTGCTTGGTGAAAGCGGCCCATGCCCGGGTCCCGGGGCTCAGGGAATTTGCTGGCCCTCCCTATCTGGTTGGGCTTTCTTTGCATTTCCCCATGGATTTGACTGTTTACTCCAGCCCTTCTGAATTGAGGATGTTGCTGTTTTGGGTTTGGGGTTTATTCTGCAAACTGCTTCTCCAGGAACCTCAGAGTCATACACAGACCTTGGGAAAGTTCTGTCCCCTCAACCTCTGCCTGTGCCCAGCACTGCAATCCTGGCAGCTCCTAGGCTCCCATGTACTATGAACCATCATATTTTTCCTGGCTCACTCATGCCAGTGTGAGTGCCTTGGCTCCCCCATTACATCTCTGAGCCCACTAGTGTCACGTGCCACCTCTTTAAAGCCCCCTTTCCTTTCACCCTTTCTTTGGGGGACAGCTGGCTCAGCAGACAAAGCTAAAATGAGCTGTGTGGTATTAGGAAACCTGAACGCTGTTAGAGCCTGGATGCTGCTTTCTTCTAGCCCCTTCAGCCCTGCAGACCCCTGGGCTCATGTGTTCCTCAGGCCCCAAGTAGCAACATGTGCTGTGGGACAGAGGCTGGTAGGATGCAGAAGCCAGGTCATTTAGAGCAACCCTTCTGGAAGATAATTCTCCCAAGGGAATCATTAACTCAACCAAGCAGGGGTACTTTCTCATGGATTTATAGAAACTCTTCTGTCTTCCATCCAATAAACATGAGCATTTTTTTTTTGGCAATTCTCTTATCTCATGACAAATGTATTATTGGTGTAAGATAGAGCAGCTGTTCTTTAAGAATTTTTCCTTTTATGGCACTGAAAAACATTCCAAATTGAATAGTATAGTTTTTCATGGATGCATTTTTCAGTGTTTTGGAAAGATGCCCGATGTATAGTGTTTTCTTAGTCTAGTTGCATCTCTGTAATTTACCAGTTGCATACAGCTTCCAAGTTTATTATTATTTTAAATTAAATGACTGTCACTCAGAGTAGTACCAGAGTGTAGGACTTCCCATTCCACCAAGCAACATTCTAAAGTTGGAACCAGATTCTCGTCTCTTCAGGTAACTCAGCCTAAATCCCCTGAACCCACTAAATACATCGAGAGACCCTCAGGTTGACGTGTATGAGGTGGCAACCACAGAGGGCACAGCGGCATAAGCCATCACAGGCAATTAGCAAAGAGCTTGGTGAAATTCACCTTGGCCCTCAGCATGCCTGCAGATTTTGGCCCAGTAAATACATTTCTAAGCAAGCCAAAAATCCAGATAAATACTTTTGCATAAAGATATTCACCAATGTATTGAAAAGAAAAAGGGAACCATTGAGAGGCACCTGTGGCTCAAAGGAGTAGGGCGCCAGCCCCATATATCGGAGGTGGTGGGTTTAAACCTGGCCCGGCCAAAAACTGCAAAAAAAAGCAAAGGAAAAAGGGAACCGGAACCGTGCTGATGTCCAGCATTCACACAGCCCTAACTATAGGAACACGGCCAAGTGCATTTGAATAAACCTTTGTGAAGAAATGTTACAAACTGGCTGAAAGGGCAGTGTGGCACTAGGATCTGGGGAAACAAACATGACATCAAGTTAAATGGGAAAAGAACAGGAAGTGTAAATGGCTATGAATTTAAAGAGGGCGAAAACTATACCGTTACATTAACAACAGTGCGTTACTTGGATTGCAGGGAAAGTTTATTGAGATTATTATTTTTTTTATCACTTTCCACTGAGAATAAAAAGCTTTATAATTAAAAAAAAATACATGAAACATGTCATAGTGGCCCAATTGCTACTTAGTACCTCAAATCCTCTAATAGGAGGCAAAGCTCATAAATTATGACATAAATCTTGTCTAAAAAGCGTCCTACTCTTTTGCCGGGGGCTACTCGCCTAGGGAGACAGCCTGCCTCTTTCCTTTATCCCAAAGGGTCCCTGGTGTGTGAGCCCCACCCACAGATCAGACCAGAACTCTAAAGAAGCTAAGAAGATGGCAAGTGAAAACCTTGGGGGTCTAAAAAGGTGACAATATACTGTTAATATTTGCCTCTGAGTCTGGAGTTGGGCTGGGTTTCCCTAAAAGCTCACCAAAGGTGGAGATTCAGCATGCGTGAGGTTGTCAGTACCCAACCTCCTAGCAGGTGGACAGGGCCTGGCTGCTGGCATGCCTGGTCCTGCCTGTGTGAGACTGGTTGCTGTGGCTGGGGACAGACCCTGGCACTGGGGGATACAGAAGGCAGCAGAGCCATGCTGGTCCTGTCCTCCAGCAAAGGCTGGCTACTAAAACAGACTACCCACATAACTCACTTGTTTTACACAGGCTGAAAGGGAGGTCACACTTTACTCTAAATACCGATCTCCAGGTTGTTGGACGTGAGTCGTCCTCAGAATGTTGTTAGAGACCCTAGACTTGTTCCTCAAACTGGCCCACTCCTGCCAGGGCCACTACCCTGGGCCTCTGATTATGTGGCCTGGCCTTGCCAGGTGATGCCAGGCTCCCGATGAGGGCACCAGCTACAGTCCTCTGAAAGCAGCAAGGCCACGGGGGCTGGCTGGGCTCCACAGAAAGGTGGGAGAAAGGACCCTTCTCACTGAGGCTCACTTCGCCCCTTTGGACCAGCTGAACTCTGGTTAGTATGTCCATTTCCTGGCAGACTCTCTCTAGAAAGTTCTGTCAACTTAATCCATAGTTCACATTGGAAATTTCCCCATATCTCTCATGAAAACTAACAGGGAAACAAATACCAGTCCATCTTCTGCATCACACAACTTCCTCCAAGACCTTCCTCTGCAACCCAATGCCTATCTTCTGTCAGCCAGAGATGTTGAGAAGATGCAGTGATTAAGTAGCAAGCTCTCTTGGTGACACCTTCTCCACCCGCTGACCCCCCTGGGCTCCTGGCTAATTGTACTCAGCCCTGAGATCTCAGCCTAAGTGCTGCCTCCTTGGGAAGCCTTTCTAAGGCTGGGCACCTTCCCTGGGCAGCTGAGCACAGGCAGGCTGCGCTTTGCTCTCATAGCCCCTGGGCTTCCTTGGGCCCCTGCTCTGACTGCCTTGTCCTGGAATTACCTGCTCACCTCCTTGCCCTCACCAGCTCTGCTCTAGCTCATAGTCCCCAGGGCCTCACTCTGGCCTGACACAGAGTAGGCCCTGTGGGAAGTTTCTGAGTCGAATGGGAGCTTTGAGAGCTTCTTAGTCAGGCCAGAAGCACAACTGTCCCTCTGTGAGGTTAGGGTCGAGACAATGCTCCAAGCTCGTGAATTGACACTTTATGAGTCTCAACTATACTCAGTATGTGAATCCGGGGCTTCCAGGCAGACCATGGCCAAGTTGCATCTCCATCCTGTACTCTTCTGCCAAGAGCCATGCGGGGTGACGCAGAGGGAAGGGGGCACTATTCTACCCACTTTAGAGGGGAGGGCAATGTGGCAAGGAGAGCAGGGCTGCTTGCGGTGGTCACAGTCATCCTGAGAACCCAAGTCTGGCTGGTGTGCAGATGACAGCACGGGGACTCAGGCTGGCTGGGGCTGCCTTCCCACCAGGTAAAGCAACAAGGCAGCCACTGTTGAATAGGACCTTCTGTGTCTCTTACGCATGTTATCAACCCACACCATATCCATCTGAGGAAGGGATCAGCAGGAGGGTCATTTCACCACTGAGGTGACTGAGGCTGAACTGTCAGATGACCTGCCCGAGGTCACATGCCAGCAAGCAACACTAAGAGGTGGGCCAGACCCCCAAGGCCAAGTCAGTGGTTTGCTCACCTTTTCTATCATTTCCCTCCTGGTAGTCTTAATTTAGCCATTTCTGCATGCCAGACACAATTCCCTCCAAGATGGGTATTGGGTATTGTTATTAGCTTAATTTCGCAGAAGCCACATGTGAGAGGGCAGAGGGGCTAAGTGACTCATCCACTTTCCCTGAGCCAAGGTATAGCAGAACTAGAATTTAACCCAGGTCTTTGTGACTTCAGAGCCAGCACTCTGAAGCCCTGACTCTTCGGACTCCCTGCAAGGAGACATTCTAGCCCACTGCAACATTTAAAGAAATTGTCCAGGAAAGAGGGAGGCAGCTGACTGTGGGGGCAGACCAAGGTCCACGGGGAGATGAAGTCATGTGTGGGGTTCTGAGTCATGGTTCTGCCATGGTTCCAGCTCTCAGCATCTGCATTTCCTTGGACAAGCCTGTCCCCTTCATGATCTCCCAAGATGACATCCTGAATGAAGGCAGGTCCCCGTGGCAGGCCTGAGTACCAGGAGTGACACCCCTGTCATCCCCTACTGTAAACCATGGTTCTCCCTCAAGGCTGCCTTGCAGCCCAATTACACATCTTCTTCATAACATGGGAGAAGGATTCTAACTTCAGAATTTTCCTCAAAATGGTTTTCCTCCAATGGTCCCAAAAGATGGCACTGCTCTCCTTTTCTCTGAGATGCCTTAGAGGAAATTGGGCAGGAGCTCTGCGGCTACAGACAGGTGGAGCTGCCTGGGTGTTCCTAGCTGTGTGGCTAAAGTCCTAACCTCTGTGTCCTCACCTGGAGAATGAAAAACTAGCAGCTTTCAGGGCGTGGTGGAGAGCAAGTGAGCACCCACATGCAATGCCTTCAGATAGGGTCTGGCAAACAGGAAGTGTGTAGTCAGTGGTTGTTGTTATCATTATTAGAGTCTGTGCACACACCTCTTCTCTTCAGGGCTGAGATTACTAGACCCAGAAAACTTCCCAGGCCCATTTCCCCTCAGGCTCAGTCATGGGGGAGGCAGGAGGGAGCAGGCTTGAGTGTGGGCACTTGTCTCCAGCAGGTCTCTAAGCACAGTAAGACGCTGCTGAATAGGTACATCGGCATCCTGTACAGAGCCCCTTGCTGCACTTTAATGATCGCCTATGTCAATGATGTCAAAATAGGTCGTTCTTCATGGAGGAGTGTCCTACCAGGGCCTAGGCAAGGAGCTTGGTTGCTCATTGGGCAGATCTGAGCAAACCCTGGAGCAGCTGCCCTGGGGTGACTCTGCTGAAGTTGGGGCAGCTCAGGCATCCCCATGTGGCTTTTCCAGTTATTTGGGGATGAAAATGCTCCATCGTGATTTTAAAACTTGGAATAGAGGGGACTAAAAAGAGCTGCTTTTCTCTGGTCTCCATGGCAAGTGTGGCTGTGTGCAGAGTGCTCCACTGGCAGCCTTTCATTTACTCCTCACGAGAAGGTGTTTACACTCAGGGAAGCTGGAGCCAGACTGGAGTGACTACCCCAAGGCGCTGGGAGTGACAGTGGAGCTCAGATGAGCTTCTTCCCCCCGCAACTCCACGTTATTATCATTACTAGAGTCAGCTGACTGTGCAGCATGGGGGCAGACCAAGGTCCATGGGGAGATGGCCCTTTGGTCCTAATCTTAAGCACTAATGTCCAGGACATGATGCTGGAGACATAAAGCCTTACCCAATTTCATGGCATAGAATTAAATGTGTGTACACGCACATATTCATTTGTATGACAGTGGTATTTTCCCGATTTAATCACAGCATTATTTGTCTAGTGATTTAAATTTTGCAAAGCACTTCTACACTAGAATCTCATTTGTCTTAACAATCATATGAAATAGTTTGGCCAAAGATTACGATTGTTAATTTACAGATAAGGTAACCAAAGCTGAGCCAGAGAAATGGCTTAAGCAAAGCCTCTGGCCAGACCATGACCGAGCTGAGTTGAAGTTTAGCACTTCTCACTCCTAGCCCAGCTCCATCTCGTCTGTACCTGACTCCTGCAACCTCCTTCCACCCACATCAATATTGCCTTCCCCAGTGTGGCTTCAGGGTATGTGCTTGGAAAGGGAAGGAGCCAGAGGAAGAATGATGGAAAGGAGAGGCAGGTGGAGCACTGGGGTACACGGAGAGGGAGGCTGCAGCTGCAGAGGAGAGAGTCAGAGGACAGGACAGAGACAGAGGGTGGAGGATGAAACAGCTGGGCCCTGGGGAGGAACCGCAAATAAAGCCAGTGCTGTTCTCTTGGTTGGAAGGGTAGATGGGGAATTTTTCATGTTGATTTTTTTTTCAGGAAAAGGTAGGGCCTTCCTGCTCTGGTGTGAGGAGTCACACCTGGGCCTGGCATCTTTGGGTTTGACACCCACATCTCAAGCTCACTTAGTGTTTCTCTGGCCCATGAGATAGCAAGGGGCCAATTTAGGTTTAAGAAAACAGCACCTGAAGGATAGATATTACTCAGACATGCCAACTTTGCCCTCTTTCCTATGGGGTCTCATGAGATCTACCTGCAATTCTAACCTTCTTGCTGCCCAATACATTAAACTAGGTTTAGAATAAATGCAGAACTTTAGACACTTTTCAGGAAATGCATCAACTTAAAACTGCACTCAGGAATAACCATCCATTTCAGCTGGTCTCCCTCTCTCTCCAGTCTGCATTTCAGACACCTAGCTGGTTGGCTGAGAGTGCTTCTTCCACAGGAACCTCCAAAACATATACATGCTGACTGCAGAGGCAAGAAAGTCCCTGGGGGACCCCTACCCTCAGGGCAACACCAGAGAAAGCCCCCCTTCATGTTCTGGTCCCCATTGGTCAGTCCAGTCTCCCCCACCCAGCCTTGCTGTGGCCACGCTGTGCTCCTTCCCACCTTCCAAGCATGTGCTCCCTACTCTGTAATCCCCCTTCCTTTTCATGCTAAGGATTATTATCTTTCCAGATTTGGTCCAGGAGAATATCCAGGAGGCCCCTGCCTGGTGCAGGTTACGTGTGTCCCTCGCATCTGCATATCCCTCCACTGCGGACTTTGCCTTCAGTATTACCATCATCACCTTCATTCTAGAAGCCCGGATACATCCTGTCTGTCTCTGTGTTCCCAGCCTTTAGCACAAAGTGGGTCTTCAGTAAAGGGTGAACAGATTCACTCCAAAAATATTTCCCATGTAATGTGTATGTCAACTTCAGTATTGCTCCCAATGCCAATAATTAAGAGTAAACTAAAAAAGGAATAAAAAATAAGAATAAAAGAGAATAAATTAATCTCAACCAGCAGCTCTCCTGCTGCTATCTTTTCAACACAATAGTGTTAGAAACATGCTAGGTGTCTAGAAGGCACTTTCTGCATGACCTTCTCATTCAAAGTGAAGTCCATGGACCAGTAGCATCCAGGCCTCGCCTAGACTTATTAAATCACCATCTGCACTTTACCTGGGCCCTGAGCCGACTTATGTGCACATTCATGTTTGAGAAGCAGTCCTCTGAAAGTTACCAGTCTTCCTTCCATTTGTGGAATGGTGGAAACATTTATGACAATTTGATACACCTGGTGGAAACATTCAGACAATGGAGAATGCACCTGGAGAACTATTCAAACCCCAAAGAAGAGAGAGAAGATTGTTCAATTATGCAGACTCACCTCCCTTTCTTTTTATTTTGAATAGGACATTTTATTTGGAAGGTAAAAGGAACAGGAGCTAGTTTGCCCACGGGGAAAACTCTTCTAACGGGTGGTGAGAGGGTTTGAGTGGCTTGCCACCGAGTGAGGTCTGATTTGCCTTGTGCACTCATGCACTGGGCTGGGATGAATGGGCAGACATGGGCTCCTAGAGGCTGGAGCAGATGCCCTCACCCGGAGCCTCCAAGTGAGAGTGGCAGGATGTCTGGTCAGCAGTGTGTACTGGAAGAAATGGTGAAAAGCCAGCAGAAAGGGGCTCTCTTCAAAGCGGAATTGTTTTGCATAAAGAAACAGTGGAATACTGAACTTTGGGTCCAGACAGGCAGAAACAGGTAATAAAGACAAAATCTGACTTGCACTGACAAAGTGTTGTGGAGGACGCTGTTTTCACCTTGAAACGTGGAAGAAGCTGGGCCAAGGCATTGAAAAGAACAATAAAGGAAAGCATAAGTAAGGAATGTGTTCATCCAAACAGCATAACATAAAATAAAAACTAAATAAACACAAAAGCCCAAACTACCAGCTGAATTACAAACCATCCTCTAAGGAAGAGGCCAGTGCCCAGTGAAGAGAGTCAGCAGGAAGATGATGTGGGTCAGCTCTGTCTCCAGCTGGGCCCTTGCGATGGCCACCATCGCCCTGACAGCCTCCCAGTCCACCACATCCTCTGCAGGGGTCTGTGAAAGGACACAAATCCTTCCCCATCCTCAGGGCATGCGCAGGGCCAGGCTTGGCTGATTTTAATCAGTTGGCCAGACGGAAGCAAACACTAAGACTCTGCAAATCCAGACACCTGGCTGGAGAAGGCAGAACACACCCTCGTCTTCAGCATGCGGCCTCTTTCTTGGTTCCTAATATCATCTCTCATCTCTGCAAACTAGAGTTAGCTTTAAGCACACCATGAGTTCTCAAAGCTCAGGATAAAACAAAGAGATAGGGTTCTCCCTTTCCCTTGCATGGTCCCCCTTCATGTTCTGCTCCCCACGAAGATGGCTTTGAGCCATCTTCTTCCTTGGCTTAGAATGGGAGTGTTCCCTTCTGCAAAGCTCCATCTACTCCTGCAGAGTGAGCTGGCCCACCTCACCTATTCAGAATCACAACTCAGCGTATAGCTAAGAAGACAAAGCTTATGCAAGGTCAAGACACCATGCCAGCCCCCAGGGTTATTTTCTGGAAGCAAAGCCCTTCTGCCCGCCCTTGCTGCCAGCTGAGCCTGGGAACCCCCACTTTCCCTTGGGTAAGTGATCCCGCATGCAAGGTTTTTAGTCCATGTTTAAGTGGTGAATGGAAACTGCAGTGTCAGGGGCTATGACGAATGTGGCTGTGCCCTCAGAAGCCCATATCCTTTCTGAGAAGATGAGACTAACCCACAGAAAAAAAAAGACTGAAAATAGAAAGCACAGCCCCAGCACACAATGCTTTGGTCGGCTCTGCAGGTGGCATCAGAGCCAGGGTCTGAGGTGTCCTTTTGCGTGCAGCTGGGTAAGGCCAGCAGCACAGCAGGAAAGCCTGGGTCACTCCATGCTTAGAAGGGGTTGCTGTGATGGAAATGTGGGCCACTGCCCGGGGCATCACCGGGGTCGGGAAGGAGGAGAAGGCTCTAGCTGTGGACAGGGTCCTTCACTCTGCAACAGCTCTCAGCAAAAGCTGGCTGCAGCCTGGGCTGGGCGGTGCGCTGATGGGAAGCTGGGGGAGGCGGCTGCCCTGCTGGTGATGGATTGCATTCACTGTGCTGCAATCCCCTCCTGCCTGAAGGGAAATGACTTAGAACAGGTACAAGAATTCAAACTGCCAAACTGCATTTGCTTGGTGACTCAAGTTGTTTGTGAGAAGCCAGTTTGGGAGGGGCCTCTGTTCTCCCGGGGAATTACAGCAAATCACATCTGGTGAAGGCACGCGGCCCCCTCTCAACTGGGTCTGAGGGGTTTGGGGCTCACTGAAGCTCATCCCCCTGTCCTACAGTCTTGTTTCCAGAGTTCCTGTGTCACCGCCTTCTCTGAGAGTCACACACCATTTTCCTCACATTATTCACTGAAGCTGTGAATGGCCTCCTCTCTTTGTGCACCTCTCCCATATACAAAGTCCAGGATTCACCCCACACTTGTTCCAAGAAAAGGCAACCTTTCCCTGCAGGGCATCTGGTGACCTTTCACATTTAGGGCAAACTGCACCTCTGCAGGTAGCAAACAGTCCAATAAGCCACAGTTCACACTAGTTTGCTGTGCAGAGCTGAGCGAAGGGGCTGGGCAAGGAGCACACCTCTGGACCAGTTGAAGTCTGTTCTTCCCTGGAGAAAGGGGCATGTCAGCTAAGAGACTGCAACCCTGAGCAGGGGTGGAAGAGAGGAGAGGACCCAAGATGGGAGGGTCAGAGATGAGGGTTTCTGAGAGGAGGAATGAGGTTGACTGTTACAATGGAAGGAAGAAAGAAGGTTCCTGCCCAAGTTTGGGGCCCAGGACAGGGATGGCAGGAAAGCATTGTGACCACTGCCACCCAGAGAGCCTGGAGAGCCGCCTATGATCTGGAAGGCCACAGGGGCAACGACAGGTAGGAGAAGAGCAGACAGCAGGCAAGCTGGAGGGAGGAGACTCAGACGCAGAGCCCAGTGTCAGCCTCTGCCTCTGCGGAGGCCAGATGAGGCAGCAAAGCCACCAGGAAGCAGTCGATTCTGATGTTACACCTGTTTAAATCACTTTGCCTGACACGAAGAACTGGTGCAAGGAATTGCCTCTTGCCTTTTTTCTTTGTTCCACAGAATAGAACATTTTTCACCAAGGTCTCGCTGAGAATTCCTTCATCCATTTAACACTCGCCGCGTGCGGCATCGTGCCTGCCCTGCGCTGGGCACTGGAGACGCTGCAGCAAATGAGCTCCATCCTCACCCCACAGGAGCTCGCTGTCTGAAGCTGCAAACGGCCTTGCGCGCCAGAGGGACTCGGCACATTCTTCACACGCAGAATTAAACACCACGACCGAGTTTTCCTTTGCATACATTTAACAAGCACAAATTCTGTTAGAAAATTACATTTAAATATAGAAATAAAAATGTAATCACAGATCTTTAGGTGCCTCATTTGTCAAAGACAGAAAGAACACGGGGACTATTTTTCAGAGATGGCTTTGTATTTTTCTTTTCCCACTTAAAATCGCATTCTGAGCAGATTCCACATGGAGAAAGCTTATAAATCCTTTCCAGGCTTTCTCTGCCAAGGGCACATCTTCACTGGGGCTAATCCTTACTAGTTAAAAACAAAACAAGTACATTCTTCTTTACTCAGATGTTCTTTCATTCATTTATTCATTCAATAATTATTTCTTGAGCACACACCACTGGGGCCCAAAACTGTGCTAAGCGGTGAGTCAGACAGAATCCTACCCTCAGGTCTTTGGCTATGGTGAATCATATCCAATCAGACCCCGGGATCTTGGGAGGTGGGACAACAGCTTCCCACTCTGGCTTGTCCTTTCTCTGCCTTTTGCTTGGTCCTAAACAGACTGACACAAGATAACCCTGTGTTGTTCTTTCCCTCTCTCATATCTTACCTGGTTCCCCTAGTGAGCATTCCATCTTTCCTACTTTGTTCAAAGGCAAGCAACTCTGACTTCCTCCAGAGCGGATTAAATTACTCTACCCCTCCCGTCTTCCTAGTTTAAAGTTTACCGGGAGGTCATGTTGTGCAGGGGAGGAGTATTTTGAGAGCTGCCTTCTGAAGGGAGTAATCCCAGGTAGCTTCACAGGCACGGGTGTCCTTACTTTGTGCCATGAGGTCCCACCATTCTGGCCTGGACTGGGAATGAATGCCTGACAGAAGGCCCCATTCAACGTCTGGCCAGGCTGGCTGAGCAGTGGCCCACCCCTGTGATCCCAAGGTGGGTGGATTGCTTGGGCTCAAGAGTTTGAGACCAGGGTAAGGAAAAGCATGACCCCTGCCTCTACTAAAAATAGAAAAATTAGTCAGGCAGTGTAGCTGGTGCCTATAGTCTCAGTTCTCTGGGAGGTTGAGGCAAGAAGATTGCTCAAGGCCAAGAGATTAAGGTTGCTGTGAGCTATGATGCCACAGTACTGTATCCAGTAAGTGACAAAGTAAGATTCTGTCTCAAAACAAACAAACCAAACAAAGTCTGGCCAGGGACCTATAGTGTAGCGCATCAGTCCACCCAATAGGGATATGGGTGACTAACACAGACTCTCTCTGAGGGAATTTAAGAATGAAATATGAGAGAGAGAGAGAGAGAGAGAGAGAGAGAAGCCAGAAGCTTAAACACACACCAAGAGAAAGCAGCTGAAGGCACAAAGGAGCTGACCCCAGGAAGCACCATGAGTCACAAGTCAGCAGCAGCCTGTAGCGTCTTCAACACATGAATTAGAAAGAAGGAATAGTCGGGCAACCAAAACGGTGGCACAGAGATCACTCTAGATCTCTGCTCGGTCACCAGACCTATTGATGCTATTATTCCGTGAACCACTCGATTCCCTGTGAGACAAATCGCTTCAGCAGTAACCTGCCTTCCTTAGTTCCTCCGAGCTCAGTGATAAATCCCACCATCTCAAGGAGACCTAAACATTTGCTGTCTTTGCATCCTAAAAGATCTAAACTGACCCCAAACCTCACCTCTCTCCTAAGCCATTGCTTCTTCATTCCCTGAGTCAACAGTTTAGAAACCCCTGATCTGGAAGCTGGATCCTGGCCCTCCCACCATTGCCTACCAGGGGTCCTCAAACTTTTTAAACAGGGAGCCAGTTCACTGTCCCTCAGACTGTTGGAGGGCCGGACTGTGGGCCCCAGGACGAGTCAGCTGCTAAGCAAGACAGGCAGCGGTGGCAAAAACACCCAGCAGGCCAGATAAATGTCCTGGGTGGGCTGCATGTGGCCTGAGGGCTGTAGTTTGAGGACGCCTGGCCTACATGCACTCTGTGTGAGCACAGCAACATGGTGACCTTCTCAGGTGTTGAGCAGTGATGCAAAACTTGAAATGCATCAGCTGTTCTCAGCACCCTTGGCTGGAGTGAATAGGCTTGCTGGCAATTTCTCCTGAAGTGCTGTGAGATAATTACTATTGATTCAAAGATGTCATAGATTTGAAAAAGGGAGCTCTGGACAAACTGAGCGCATGACATGAGATGAGATACCCCTGACATTTTCAACTGTAAAATGGGGCTAATACGCCACATAAGAGGTAGGAGAACAAACAAGCTGCTCTATTTCTTGCAGTGAAGTGGTGGCACTGAACACATTCCTCTAGTTACGTGTTGTAAAGATTTGAGGACAAATCCAGCACCTTCTATAGACCAGGCCAAGCTGCCTTCATAGAGCGAGATTGATAAAACCAGGCCCACCTTGCCAGCCAGGCTTGCAAACTGGCTTCACGTCCACCTGCACCAGGGTGTCCTGAGCAGCGGGCTTCTGTCCACAGTCATAGGCCGTCACCAGGATCTCATATTGGCGCTGCTTGTCGTAGCTCAGCTTCTCGGTGTTTCTGATGTTGCCTGAGGAACAGGGACATTCAAAGTCCTTTCAGATCAATTTAATCACTCTATGCTTCTTCAAAAATCCCTCCTCCACACCACTGAGCTTCACAAGAATGAAGCAACCCTCTCCCTCATCTCTTTGTGTCTCTTTGTCAAACAAGGCCTAATGGGGGAGTGGCTTCCACCTCGGAGCCATTGGCTGGAGCCCCCAGCTGGGCAGTGGTAGGTACTGCTAGGGGATGCTGCACACAGACCTGGACTCCGGCTGGCCAGTAAGTGTGTGTGCTGGGCAGCCAGAAAACTTTCTCCTAAAGTGAACCCAACTGGTGTGTCCCCAGTGTAGCTCATCTGCCATAAACTCTCCGGGAAAAAGAGGGAGAACTCGGAAATTATCCTGATGCATATTTTTTAACATCTGAGTTTGTCGCCAGGAACGTTCCCTGCCTCTTCTCACATTATTTTGCTACCAAATAGGAAGTAAAATCAATAAGAAAACGTGTGACCTTCTTTCTGAAAGCTGCATAGAATAACAGATTCTCTGCCCTGAAGGAGACATTTTTCTTCCCCCAAAGAACCCAGTTTCTTTGGCCCTGCTTGTGTAGATGTGTGTTTTTCCTGTGGGTTTCATATTATGGTTTAGCATTAATATTTGTTGATTAAGGAGTAAAATGTTAATTGGCTAGTTCTGCTGAAATATGATTTTGGTTTTAAAGAACTGATGAAGACCCAAAGTCTGTTTCATACGTTTAAGTTTTTGATTCCAAGACCCTGAAATCTTCCTTTGCTGAGGGTAATGTCGTTCCTCTCTCTTTCTTGGTGGGAGAATTGACAGCAAATTACAACCGAAATGTTATCATCATCTTTTATCAGAAATAAAATTAAGAAAATGAAAATTAAAAAATGAACTAACAAACGAGTAAATAAACAGGGAATGGCTGACTCAGGTGTCTTTTTCTATTTCATTAAAACGGAAGGGAGATGACTGAATGAGCTTTCTTCCCTTTTAACTGATGCTTATCGTGCATGGGAATTAAGACCATATGGACTAAAATGGGAAAACCTGGAGAATTAGAAAAATCATACAATGCTTTAGAAATTGGAACCATCAATCCATCAAGCGCCCAATATTAACGGAACAGTGCTCAGTGCCGCGTGTGAAGCTGCTTCTCATGTGGGTGTGTGTCGGGCAAGTGGAAGAAAGAGAGACCGACTGGTGTCCAGGAGCGAATTTAAAGTTGCCCAAGACATTGGACTAAGAATTAGAATAATTGATTGTGCTATCCGCTCTTGACTGTTTCTAAAAATGCATCTGCCTCCATTGATTTGGGACAGAATTTAGTCTAAAAAAGTCAAAAATTTCTGAACAAAACAGGTCTGATGCATGTCTGGCTTTGCGGCGGGTGTGCAGAATCCCTTCAGTTTTCCCCCCAATATTTGTTTCATCCTCAGTTCTGGGGCCCTGCACAGATTCGGAACGGCTCAGTGTTGGGTTGGTAACACTCCCCGTGGATTCAGTTAACAAACTTGTTTGCCATTATAGTCATCACAGGGGAGGAATTCTGTCAGGTGGAAGCACTCTAATAGAACCACGAGAAGTATATTTCTGCACCATCAAATTGAATTTTGAACAAAAAGTTTTAACTTTCTCTTTCTTTAAAGTTAAATGGCTCTCAAAAGATACACCTCTTAGCCGAGGAAGGCTCAGGCTCTGCAATGTGTGTGACATTAAACAGACCAAACACTATTGATCGTGCTAGAAAAATAAAACCACAAGCCGGTTCCTCGGCCTGCTCTGTTGCAGTCCCACTTTCGTAATACGTCTTAATAAAACCATTCGAGAGACTAATTTGCTTTCTACACCGCCAGCAGCTTCATGCATGTGAAAAGCGGTTTCAAAGCACAGAATCTGAAGCATTGACTTGAAAATGGGAGTGTAATATTGTGATCAATTGTTGTGTGGGAGAAGGTCATATTTGGATAAGCCACACATTTAACGTTGTTTGAAAGCTCAGGAAAAACACTCATTTTGCTTCTGTTACAGGTGCATTTTCTCCCTCCCACGTCTGATGATTTTCCCTACTGTGTCTTCTCAAGGAGACCTGGGCCCGTGATTAATCCTGGTGAGCTGCAGGACCTTGAGCCTATTTCTCCAGGTCCGAATGAACCCGGGAAGCTTGAGCTCAAAGATCAATCAGTACCTCTCTTGTGCTTTAGTGGAGGTAACTTTTTAAAACTTTGGGGGATTGGAGGAGGGGGCTGAGATAAACACACTTATCAGTACCTTCCTTTTGGTGGAATTCATATTGGAACAACCTTCGTGGAGAGCTCCTTGGCAATGTAGGCCAGTCATTTTGAAATTGTTCCTACCTTTTGGGCATGCAGTTTCTCATCTAAATAGTTGATCCCAGGAAGAAGATAAAAATTGCAGATACACGTGCAAATGTGTTCATCTAACTATTATTTGTTCCACTGAAAAATAGTCTGATGGTAAAGGAATAGCGAAGTATAAAAGTCTACACATAAGATGGAATGCTGTCCAGCAGTAAGAGTCGTGATCATAATGACTTTTTAAGCAGGGGGAAAATACATATAATCAAATGTTAAGTGAATAAAGGAAGGACAAAGAAAAACAAGGATAATGTGGTATCAATGTTGTGTGAAAACTTCACAGAAAAGCTATTGGAAATATCGTAAATTGTTAGTAGTGGCTATCTTTGGCAGGATCATGGGCGACTTATTCCCTTCTTCATCCTTTCCTGTGTTATCCAAATTTCTCATACCGGGGATGAGTTACTTTTCTACTTGGATGGGAAAGAAGCATTTTTGTTCACTTTCAGATTAAGTGGAATTTGGGACACACTTGGCTCAAAAGCGTATGAGTCCTATCACTCAGTAGGGCAGCCTTATGACAGAGAAAGCCCAGCAGGGGCTGCGTGAAGACCAAAAACCACTTGGAAAGGAGAACAATCTGCCAGGTGGTCATGGGGTGTCATCGAGACCCTGATGCTCCTTCTGCTGTCATTCCCCAACATGGCTGGGTGGGCAGCTTGTGCCAGATGCTCCAGAGAAGGCCTTGCTGGCACCAGTGCTGGTAAAAGTCACACTGCACAGCTACGATATTTAAGCTCCATTTTACTGATGAGGATGAGAGATGAGATTCAAACAACTTGACTACACACACATATACACACTAGTGGATACAGGGTTAGAACACACTTTGTGAGATTTGTTACCAGCTTTATTCAGATATGACTGACAAAAAAAATGGTACATGTTTGGGGCAGCACCTATGGCTCAAGGAGTAGGGTGCCGGCTGCATATACCAGAGGTGGTGGGTTCAAACCTGATCCTGGCCAAAAAAAAAAAAAAAAAAAAAAAAAGATGTATATTTGTCATGTGCAGTGTGAGTTTTAATATATGTATATGTGATGAAAAGGCAATCAAGACGTTTAGCAAATATAACCTCTCACAGAGCTCCCTTTCTTGTGTGTGTGTTAAGAGTACCTGAGATCAACTCTCAGAGAAGTTCAGGTGTTCACTACATTATTCTTATTATATAGTCACCGTACTGAACATTGGGCCTTCAGTACTTATCGATCTTATAACTGAGAGTTCATACCCTTTGACCAATATCTCTTCTTTTCTCCTGCTCTCTGGCCCACGGTAACTATCATTCTACTCTCTATTACTGAGAGTTTTACCTTTTTAAGACTTCACATATAAGGGAGATTATGCAGCGTTTGTCTTTCCATATCTGGCTTATTTTACTTAGCTCAAAGCCCTTTGTGTTCATCCAAGTTGTGGCAAATGGCAAAATCTCCTTCTTTTTTTAACACTCTATTGTATGTGTGTATTTCCCACATTATTATTTTTAACACATGCATCTATTAACAAAAACTTAGGTTGTTTTTCATATCTTGCTCTTATAAATAATGCTCCCATGGTTATGGGAGTGCCAGTATCTTTTCAAGATATACATTTTTTTTTCCTGAAGATAAATAAACGCCGACAGTGAGCTTGCTGGATCATGTGCTAGTTCTATTTTTAATTTTCTGAGGAAACTCTATGCTGTTTTCCATAATGGTTGAATCAATTTACATTCCCAGCAATGGTGTGTGAGGATCCCTTTCCCCTATATCCTCACCAGCACTTATCTTTTGATATTTTGACAATAGTCATTCTCATAGTTGTGAACTGATATCTCACTGAAGATTCGATTTGCATTTCATTTACGATTAGTAATATGGAGCTTCTTTTCATATTTCTCTTGACCATTTATATGTCTTCTTTGGAAGAATGTTCATGTAGGTCCCCTGTCCATTTTTTAAAAAAAGGTTCTGGCTCGGCGCCTGTGGCTCAATCGGCTAAGGCGCCAGCCACGTACACCTAGGGTGGCGGGTTCGAATCCCCAGCCCTGGCCCGAAAAACAACAATGATGGCTGCAACCAAAAAATGGCCGGGCATTGTGGTGGGCGCCTGTGGTCCCAGCGACTTGGGAGGCGGAGGCAGGAGACTCGTTTGAGCCCAGGAGTTGGAGGTTGCTATGAGCTGTGATGCCATGGCACTCTACCCAGGGGGATAGCTTGAGGTTCTGTCTCAAAAAAAAAAAAAAAAAAAAAAAAAAAGAGAATCACTTAAGCCCAAAAGTTAGAGGTTGCTGTGAGCTGTGATGCCATGGTACTCCCCAGGGCGACAGCTTGAGACTGTCTCAAAAAAAAAAAAAAAAAAAAACAAGACAGTTCAAATAAGTATAGAAAAAGTGAAAAATCACCCATTCTCCCACCTCCAAAAAATTACCATTATTAGTGTATGTTTCTTACATATTAGGTATATACGATATCAATTTTTTTTTTCAGTTTTTAGCTGGGGCTGGGCTTAAACCCACCACCCCCCAGTATATGGGGCCAGTACCCTACTCCTTGAGCCACAGCACCTCCCTGATATCAACAATTTTTGAACCTTTTTCATTGACTAGATTATAGACATCCTCCCATGTTAATTAATTTAGGCTTACTAATATTTTAAGCTACCTAGTCCATTCTGTTATATGGAAATACTCTTAGTCCATTTACTACTAATGAACATTTAGGCTGGTTTAAGTGTTTTACTGTGATTTTTAAAAATGCTGGGATGCACACTTCTGTATACATATAGATGTATGACCCATTCTTTCCTTCCTTCCTGTATGTGTGTGTCTCTTTCTCTTGTATTTCAGATACTGCCAAATTGCTTTCCAGGACACTTATATCAATTCTATTCTCCCACAGAACTGGAAAGTATTTCTTCTTCTTTTTTTTTAAAGACAGAGTCTCAGGGGCAGCGCCTGTGGCTCCGTGCATAGGCACCAGCCCCATATACTGAGAGTGGTGGGTTCGAACTCGGCCCCAGCCAAACTGCAACAAAAAATAGCCAGGCCTTGGCTCAGCGCCTGTGGCTCAAGCAGCTAAGACACCAGCCACATACACCTAAGGTGGCGGGTTCGAATCCCCAGCCTGGGCCCGCCAAACAACAATGATGGCTGCAACCAAAAAAAAATGGCCAGGCGTTGTGGCGGGTGCCTGTGGTCCCAGCTACTTGGGAGCTGAGGCAGGAGACTCGCTTGAGCCCAGGAGTTGGAGATTGCTGTGAGCTGTGATGCCATGGCACTCTACCCAGGGGGATAGCTTGAAGCTCCGTCTCATAAAAAAAAAAAAAAAAATAGCCAGGCCTTGTGACAGGTGCCTGTAGTCACAGCTACTCAGGAGGCTGAGGCAAGATAATCACCTAAGCCTAGGGGCTGGAGGTTGCTGTGAGCTATGACACTACAGCACTCTAAGGAGGGAGATAAAGTGAGACTCTGTCTCAAAAAAAAAAAAAAGAGTCTCAAGCTGTCACTCTGGGTAGAGTAGTATGGTATCATAGTTCACAGCAATCTCCAACTCCTGGGCTCAAGTGATCCTCTTGCCTCAGTTTTTCTTTCTCTTTTTTTTTGTAGAGACAGAGTCTCACTTTGTCACCCTTGGTAGAGTGCTGTGGCATCACACAGCTTACAGCAACCTCCAACTCCTGGGCTTAGATGATTCTCTTGCCTCAGCCTCCCATGGGACTATAGCCACCCAGCACAATGCCCCGTTATTTTTTTGTTGCAGTTTGGCTGGGGCCTGGTTTGAACTACCATCCTTGGTATATGGGCCCAGCACCCTACCCACCGAGCCACAGGCACCATCCCCTCAGTTTTTCTTTTCTTATTTTTATTTTTTTTGTTGTTGCAGTTTGGCCGGGGCAGGGTTTAAACCTGCCACCCTTGGTCTATGGGGCTGGCATCCTACTCACTGAGCCACAGGTGCCGCCCAGTTTTTCTTTTTTTAGTAGAAACAGGGTCTTACTTTTTGCTTAGGCTGGTCTCTGACTCCTGAGTTCAAGCAATCCACCCACCTTGGCCTCCCAGAGTGCTAGGATTATAGGCGTAAGTCACTGTGGCCGCCTGGAAAGTTATTTTCCAAGTTCCAACCACCACTACACAGGAACAGGAAGAGCACTGGAGGAAGCACAGAAAGAGAGTTAAGTAAAATATTGCCCCTGTCCTTTAGGATTTTTTTTAATTTTAATTTTTATTTTTTTATTTTTGAAACAGAGTCTATGTTGCCCTCGATAGTGCCATGGTGTCACAGCTCACTGCATCCTCCAACTCCTGGACTTAACCAATTCTCTTGCCTCAGCCTCCCAAGTGGGACTACAGGCGTCTGCCATAACACCTGGCTTTTTTTTTTTTTTTGGTTGTATTTGTCATTGTTGTTTGGCAGGCCTGGGCTGGATTCAAACCTGCCTGCTCTGGTATATGTGGCTGGCACCCTAGCTGCTGAGGTACAGGCGCTGACCTAGACTGCTATCTTAATATATTTTCTCATATATGTATTTACAAACACATAATGTATATACAAAAAATATGAAAACTACTAACCACCTTGAAGTTTGTTGTCACCATTATATAGCTAAGAAAAAAATAGAGACATTCCTTAAATGACTTGTGTTAGTTCTCACAGCTAATTTGTCACATAAGAATGACAAATTAGAATCAATGTCTAAGACCTCCCTGGCATGGAACTGTCTTTGATGCAGCCTTACTCACCATTAAGTTTTTTCAGTTAATACATGTGCTGTGAGAACCTGATGTCACCCTGATTGTTTCTGCTTCCCAAACTCAGGAGCCACCCTAGTGCCTGGTCTGTTCTTCTGGTGCTTCAATGGGCTTCTGCTGGTGGTTGACACAACTGGAAAACCAAACTTCATTTCCCGCTACCGAATTCAGGCTGGCAAGAATGAACCTGTAAGTGTTCTTATAGCCCTTCCTGGTTAAAGCGCAGAAAGCAAGAACTAAAAGTTACACTCAGAATTCTTATCACTATCCCAGGAGAGCCCATGGCCAGAAGGAGCCAAGTTATGGACAAGGCTACCTCAGTTGAGAAGGTTAGAGAGAAGAAATAATTTGCCCCAAATCTCAGAGCTATTTAGCTAGTGGGAAGTCAAGAGTAATGTTCTAGCTTCCTGTTCCCTGCTCAGGCTCTACACCTGCCTGTGCTGCCCCATGGGAACAGAGACAACAATGGCTGGATGCTGAAACAGGTAACAGCTGTAAAAGCAATGGGGAACTACAATAGATGGATAGATGGTGTGGATTCTGAATGTGTGAGTGTTGGTTGCTTTTTAAACAAGCCCTCCTTCCTAAATATTTATTCAACCTATAGTGCAAAGTACTAAGGGCAAATCCATGAAAAACAAGGCCCAGACTGCTAAGGAGGAGCTCTGACTTCCACAGCACCAGGAAGTGAGTCCCACTGGCCCCTGAAACTGGATTACCTGCTTGGTGCTGACAGCCTCCAGAGAATCTTTTCTTTCCCACCCAAACCACTTCCTGACTTCTTTGCCAGACAAGACAATCATCTCTGGGGGAATCACCTCAGTTCTCAGGGCCTTCTGCCCCAGCCAGCACTCCAGAAAGGCAGAATGAAAAATAGTGCTCTCGACGCAGTTCTGTGGAATGACCCCTTCCTGAGCCAGAGATGCTGGCCTGGCTCATGGTCCCCTGCACTTGAGGCAACAGCTGGCAGCCAGCCCAGTGGGCTTCCTCTAGGCTTATCTTGGCAGGACATGGACTAAAGCCTAAAGTGTCAGGCCATTGCTTAGTCTATCAGATCTTATCATCTGTCAGATCATAGCTGACTCCTTGGCAGTCACCACTGACTACACAATTACATCTTTAAGACCAGATATTACAACAACCTTAAATTGTTCAGATAAGGAAACATACCTCATAAGCTTTGAGGTATGACCTGGATAGAACCATGATGCAAACTCAGGCTTTCGGACTGCAGGGGGGCTCATACTCTTAACTGCCAGGCTATGTCAGCTCTCAAGAACAGGGGTGTCCAACCTGAGGCCCGCAGGCCACATGTAGATTATTTGAAGCCTGTTTTGTTCATCCATGGTGTTGGATATTGTGAAAATTATGCACGAACCTTTTTTCTGCTCACAGCTTTCATTTGTGTTTTTTTGTTTTTTTGTTTTTTTGAGATAGAGTCTCACTATGTCACCCTAGGTAGAGTGCTGTGGCATCACAGCTCACAGCAACCTCAAACTCCTAGGCTTAAGCAATTCTCTTGTTTCAGCCTCCTGAGTAGCTGGGACTATAGGCACCTGCCACAACACTTGACTATTTTTTAGAGATGGGAGGTGGGGGGGGATGTTTTCACTCTTGCTCAGGCTGGTCTCGAGCCCATGACCTCAGGCAATCCACTTCCCTCCGCCTTCCAGAGTGCTAGGATTATAGGCATGGGCTATCCACAAAAGCATTGTCTGACATTCTCTGTAAACCTCCAATCAAGAAAAGGCTCCACCGAAATTGATTTCAGCAAGTTCACCAATGATCTGGTCTCAGGCTTGTCTCATTCAACCACTAGAACATTTCCACAGTTGTCATTTCCTTATCCTTGATATATTTTTGCTTCCAGGACACCCTACTCTCTATGTCCTCCCTGTAGGCCCTATGTGACCTCCTCTCCTACTTCTCACCACCTCCCCCCTACCTCCCTCTCTCTCCAATCTCTAGTCACAGGCTAGAAACGTGACCGTCTTAGAGCCTTGTCACCAGCTGTTGCCTTGGATGGAAGGCCCTTCCCTCAGCTACCTGTTTGGCTAAGGCCCTCACTGTCTTCATGTCACCATCTCAATGAGTCCTGCCCTGACCATTTTATTTAAAATTAGTGGCTTACCCCTTGCCTGACACTCCTGATGCCCCTTTCCCCCTTTTTTCTTTTTACCAAAGCACATATCACCTTGTAATATGAATGTTTTTATTTTTGTTGTTTCTAGTCTGTCTTCCCCACTAGAATATAAATTCCAAGAGGGAAGAAATGTATTTTATATCTGGATGCAACGGCTCATGCCTGTAATCCTAGCACTCTGGGAGGCCAAGGTGGGTGGATAGCTTGAGCTTAGGAGTTCGAGACCAGCCTAAGCAAGAGTGAAAATAAAAATAAAATAAATAAAATTTTTTCTCTCCTAAAAATAAAAGAAAATAGAAAAAATAGCTAGGCATGGTGGCAGGTACCACTAGTCCCAGCTACATGGGAGGTTGAGGCAAGAGGATTGCTCAAGCCCAAGAGTTTGAGGTTGCTATGAGCTAATGATGCCACGGCACTCTACCCAGGGCAACAGAGTAAGACCCTGTCTCAACAAAAAAAAAGAAATGTGTTTTGTTTTGTCCATTGTTTTCTTTTCCAGCACCTGGAATACTGAATGCTACATAGTGGATGCTTAATCAATAATAGTTGAGGGGTGGCGCCTATGGCTCAAAGGAGTAGGGCGCCGGAGGTGGTGGGTTCAAACCAGCCCCAGCCAAAAACTGCAAAATAAATAAATAAATAAATAAATAAATAAATAAATAAATAACAGTTGAACAAATGAATAGATGTTATACCCCTGTCTTGATCCAGGTTCCCAGAAGACGTGAATGGCCTTATCTTACGTGTCCTCTCAAAATAGGCCAGCCAGACCCAGCCTCACCTTGGGAAGGAAGTAAACAATTAGAGTGAATTCTGAAGTCAGTCTATGCACATAGTGCCTGGAACAGCTGAGGGAAGAGGCAGGCCTCCAGTCTGGACACCATTCTGAATCCTGTCCCACTTTGGGGCAGAAAACCCTCCAGAGTGCAGAGGGAACTCAGGGAGGAATCCCTTCTAACCAATCTCAAATGAGTTCATTAGCATGCAGAGAGTGACCTTTGGTCACTGGGCTAACCCTTAGCACCCCAGTTCTCTGACAAAAGGAAGAATCAATGGATTACTGATTCTTGGAAGAACTACTGGCTGTAGTACTGAGGCTGAATGGGGTTTGGGCATTTGGGGCCAGTGCACCACAGCAGACCCAGGTGAAGATGCTTGGCCAGTGTGAAAACCAGAACACGAGTCAAGAAGCTAGATAAGCAGCTCCCTGCCTTACCTCCTTCTTTGTTCTGGGCCTAGTCCAGTGAAGGTGGACCAAATGAGGAAGCAGATGACCTTGATCTCTGTGCCCAATCATGAGCAAGGTTCTCCAATGAAGAGGGGCTAAAGGGATGAAACTGGATATCAACCTGAGAGTAGACAGCCTTCTCTAAGTGTCGTGGAAGTTCCTCAAGTTACCTGTAAGGAATACCTGGGGCCTGGCCAGAGAAAAAGGAGGGCAGTGGTGTCTGTGGAACGAGAGAGAAGGCAGGTCAGGCACAGCCTGAATGCTGCTGGGAGGGAGTTTCCAAGGTAGTGGCATTATTCCTTGGCCTAACAGCCAGGGCCTTATTCTGCAATGTTTCCAACCCCAGGGCTGGGAGGCTGTCAGGAGCTATTGGCTATGCCCAGCCATCACTCCTTGAGTGATGGCCTCCTCTGAGCAGGTCACAATAGAGCCTTTTTTTCTAGAAGGGAAAGACTGACTTCTCACGCTTGTCCATCTCTCTCCTTCCCTCCTTTGGGCAGGTGGACCCTGTGAAGCTACGCCAGTCTATCCGCACAGTTCTTTTCAACCAGTTCATGATCTCTCTCCCCATGATAGTCTTCCTCTATCCCTTCCTCAAGTGGTGGGGAGACCCCTGCCGCCGTGAGTTGCCTACCTTCCACTGGTTCCTTCTGGAGCTGGCGATTTTCACCCTGACTGAGGAAGTCTTATTCTACTATTCACACCGGTGAGCAGTCCCTACCTGAGCACAGCTGGCTCCTCACCCTGCCTTGGGCTCACTTATCAACAAGGAAACTTGAGGCCTCTGAATTGCAGATACAGGGCCAACACCCCTGGCCTCAAGTCTACAATTAAATGGCTAACAGACAACTATCTGTCTCCCATAACCAACAACATGGGACAACTGAGAATTGTCCAGAAAAGAGCAAGCTTCTCCATTTGTTTGGCAGCCAGGGCAGTTTCCCATTCACTACCTTACTGAATCCTTTCTGGGCATCCCCATTTACAGCTAATAGAATGGGTACAGAGGCAAAGTACCCACCCTGAAGCTATGCAGCATAAGGGATGGAGTTGGAACTTGAAGACAGGCCTAAGTGCTAGTCCCATCTATTTTCAATTTGGCTCTATGGATGGAAACCCTAGTTCCTACCTTTGGTTTCTCAAGGTGTGGTAGGGTAGGGAAAGTGAAGAATCAGCAGATTATTAACTATTACCTATTTCCCCAGACTCCTTCACCACCCTGCATTCTATAAGAAAATCCACAAGATACACCACGAGTGGACAGCTCCCATTGGTGTGATCTCTTTGTATGCCCACCCTATAGAGCATGTGGTGAGTTGAACTCTACTCTCTCCAGAGGTGAAGGACAAATGCCCCTAACCACCTTCCCTAAGGTTCCCTAGCAGAAAGTTAGACCATAATGGCCTTTTCTTTCTTCTTCCCTTTAAATAGCTGCCATAGGCTCAGCACCTGTAGCTCAGTGGTTAGGGTGCCAGCCACATAGACCAGGGCTGGTGGGTTCAAACCCGGCCAGGCGCTGTGGCAAGCATCTGCAGTCCCGGCTACTTGGGAGGCTGAGCCAAGAGAATCACTTAAGCCCAAGAGTTTGAGGTTGCTGTGAGCTGTGACACCACAGCACTCCACTAAGAGTGAAAATAGTCAAATTGTGTCTCAAAATAAATTAAATAAATAAATAAATAAAAATAAGTAAATAGCTGCTATAGGTTAGGCCAACCCAAGTTATCTCATTTAACCCTCCCAACATCCTGTTTAATCCTGACTTTGCTAATAAGGTAACTTTTTCAGATCTGAGTCAAGGAACTTTTTCTCTGCTACTTTCATGGGGCAAAGGACTCAGCTGGGTCCCTTCCCTGTCACTGGGCCCTGCCTTCAATCCCTTCAACCATCCCTCCCCTTGCAGGCCTCCAACATGCTGCCGACAATTTTGGGTCCTTTAGTAATGGGCTCCCATTTATCCTCTATCACCACGTGGTTTTCCTTGGCCCTCATGACCACCACCATCTCCCACTGTGGCTACCACCTACCCTTCCTGCCTTCACCTGAATTCCACGACTACCACCATCTCAAGTAAGGACTTCTTCCCCATAGTGGGCCCCTGGGCAATAACCACCACCCTCACTACTCAACCTTCTAATGGTGGACATTGGTGTCTCAGTTTAAATGGGGGTGCTAATTGGGAAAGAGGTCTGAAAATAATGGCTACACTGGGACCACCTTACTCCTTTCCTTGGGTTCTAGACCCTTAGATAGCTAATGTAAGCTACAGACATTCTCTTCAGAAAAACTTGTATATGCATACAAATCCTGCATGCAGTTCCAGGGAAATTGTGCCCCCAGGCTTTTTCAAGTATGGCCTACCAGAAACCGCATATGCCAGAAACACTTGAGAGCCTTGTTTAAAATGCAGGTTCTTTCAATCTGAGCAGGAGTGAGACTCCCACGTCTATAAAAAAAATTAGCTGAGAGTGGTGGAAATGCACCTGTAGTCCCAGCTACTTGGGAGGCTGAGGCAAGAGTACCACTTAAGCCCAAGAGTTTGAAGCTGCTGTGAGCTGTGACACCAAAGCCTCTACCCAAGGTGACAAAGTGAGAGTTTGTCTCAAAGAAAAAAAAAGTATCTGGGAAAGGAAGAGCTAGAAAGCTGCATCGTAGTAAGTATTCCATGGGATTCTGACGGACGTGGTCTCTGAAGCATACCTGAACAAGCCTAGTTCTGCCAGAGGTTCTCAAATTGTGTGCAACAGAATCACATAGTAAGCTTTTCAAAGGAAGACTACAGATTTTGCAGGTCTGGAGTGCCCCCAGAAGTCTAACAACCCCTTTCCCCCAGGTTATTTTGATGCTGGTGGTGGTCAAGATGGTGGTGACAGGTGTGGGTAGGCAGGCTGAGAACTGTATGAGAGGTCAGTACAAATAAAATGGAGATCCATACAGGGCCCTCCAGTGCTAGGGCTACAGCACCTCCCTCTCTCCTCCAGGTTCAACCAGTGCTACGGGGTGCTAGGGGTGCTGGACCACCTCCACGGGACTGACACCATGTTTAAGCAGACCAAGGCCTATGAGAGGCACACCCTCCTGCTGGGTTTCACTCCACTGTCTGAGAGCATCCCTGACTCACTGAAGAAGATGGAGTAAGAGGGCCCTCGTGTCATCCTGGCTGTCCCCTCAGCAGCAGCACACCAAGGTGGCCTATGGCCTCCTAACTGCACCTAACAACTTGCCTTCTTTAGCCACACACTCTTTAAAGCTGTCACTAGGGAAGGTTAGCTTCCTGAAAAAGCAGGGCCAAGGATAGGGCCAGGGCTTCCCCCAAACCAGTATCCTTGATGATCCTTAATGGGATCAGGAGTTGGCGTAAGGAAAACACAGCTCTCCAAAATGGAGGCCAATCACAGGAGGAAACCCCATTGAGAGGGCTCCTGCAAATCCCCCAGTCCTTTGAGGTGGAAGGGGAGAGAAACTCCACCCCAGACAACACTGTGGCCTAGGCAGGGAGCAGAGAATGTCAAAGGGGATTGAGGGACTGGTGGGTTCAGGGAGTGCTCCTGGTGCTGGGGTGGGGGAACCAAATATCACTTTGCCCCTTCCTGTCTGTCCCAAAAGGCTCTTCTCGAGACAGGGCCGGGACACCCTGCCAAACCATCACAGGTCTCAGGTCTTGATGTGCCAGATGGCAGCCCCCTTTTCCCTCCAGCACATACACACTGAGTCAGTGACATTTCAACTCTGCCCCACCACAAATGTCTTATAAAATCACAGGAGCTCCTCCCTGGACTACAACTGAGACACCAAAGAGATGCAGTACAAGCCCCACCACCTTCAGCCATTTGTGGAAACCAAAGACCAAACCTTGAGGAACTACTACGTCAGAGTTGCTGCCCTTTGGAGATGCCCAGCTGAGGCCCTTAAGTAGCCTATTTGAATCAGGACCAGAGGATTAGAACCTTTCTCCCCCATTAGCCTAGAAAGATATGGCTGAGCAAAGGGCAAAACCCCCCACCCCCCGAAATGGCTAACCAATTTTTCCAACACCATTTATTCAGGATGATTTTTACCAGAAACATTATCTAAAAACCACAGCTTGGTGTAGTGGCATGTGCCTGTAAGTGCCAGCTACTCTGGATGCTGAGACAAAAGGATCACATAAGCTTAGGAGAGTTTGAGACCAGCCATAACCACCTGGCAAGACACCATCTTAAAAACAATCACAGAGCTGCTTGGGTTCAAGTGGTCCCTGTTCTGGCGTCCCTTCAACACCCAGATATAGCCAAGAAGTCTGTTGCTCCCAAGAACAATTTGAAGACCACTCTGATTTCAATCACAAAGATCCCTGCTGTCGTTCACTGAATTTTTATGCACTTTGTGTTTATTTCCAACTTGCAGTTCTTAAGAAAACCACTTGCTATGGCTTTTAAAAAAACTTTTAACATCTGACAGTGCTGAGTCTTCAGGCAGGACTATCAGAATGGACTTCTTCCTATCAGCCCTAGGACCCTGCAAGACTTGCCCAGTAGGCCAGCCGATCACTTACCAGGCAAATCCTCCCTGGCCTTCCAAAGCTTTGCCTGTCCTCCTCTGGCCTTGGTGGACCCAGCTCCCTCCCTAGGATGGTTTGTGCCCTTAGCTTCTGGTGCATCAAAGCCCAAGTTCTCACTGCTACTGGCCTGCATCCATCGCCTGTTTCTACAAATAAAGATCTGAAAAAAGTCAATTTTCAGTACACATGGTAGGGTAAAGAGAAAAGAGAAAGAAGAGTTATGTGTTTCCCCCTTTAAGGTTTATAGATTTTTAAGTACTTGGAAACCTATGGCCTTGGGGCCACCACATTTAGCTTTCTGGATCCTTCAGTATGGCATAAACAAATTCTTTTAACAAATGGATTTGTTGGGCAGCGCCTGTGGTTCAAAGGAGTAGAAGGAGTAGAGTGCCAGCCCTATATGCCAGAGGTGGTGGGTTCAAACCCAGCCCCGGCCAAAAACTACAAAAACAAACTAACAAAAACAAATGGATTTTTCTGTTAAGGTTGGATTCAGCCAAGGGGGCCACACTTGGAGATGTGGAGGGCCACATGTAGCTTTGAGGCTATAGGTTCCCCACCCCTTGTAGGACAAAAAGCTGTCGCTTTCTTTCCCTTCTGGCAAGGCCAGTCCTCAGTCCTGTTTTTTTCCAGCATTAAATAGAATGGCTCTGAGGTTTGTAGGCAAATGCTGGAAAAAAGCCTTATCTCTAGCAGAGAATGTCAATACAAAAGGAGTACATAAATAAATAAATAAGTCTCTATTTATCTCCAATAGATACTTCAGTTTTTTCTGTCTACTACAGGACTTCACTCTTGAGCATTCCTAACAAGTATGTGTGGAAATGAGGTTGAATTAACTCTTGTTCCTAAAGTACCAATCACTCCAGCCACTACTAAATTCTCGTTTGGCCTATGGTAAAGTACTATGCAGTGAAGTACCTGCCTATCTTAAGGGCAGTGACAGAGAACTCTAGAAAACCTTTCTCACAGAAAGTGCCAGGCATGACAATTAGTTCTAAGAAGACTGAGTAAGTAAGGCCTAGTTTCCTTTTTAGTTTTACAATTTTGTAACATCACATCTTGGGGTTTAGGGGCTGACCTGGATTCCACAAGGCCAAAGCGTTAAACTGTTACTCCTTTACAACCTTGGGAGAAAGTCTATTCAGTGAGGGTCTGTGCCAGCCCTCCATGATGAACCTCACCAACCTTTGCCTTCTTGGCTGTCTCTTAGCATGATGCCAGGCCACAGCCACTGGGTGAAAAACTTGGAAGCTGAGAAGTGAGCTGAAACTCTGGAATTCATTGTTGGATGGGTATCTCTCCCTTCTGTGGCAATAGCTATGGCTCCCATATGCATTGCTTTTTTTTAAGACACAAGAGTCTCACTATGTGGCCCCCCATAGAGTGCTGTGAAGTCACAGCTCACAGCAACCTCCAACTCCTGGGCTTAGGCGAATTCTGTTCCCTCAGCCTCCTGAGTAGCTGGGACTACAGGCGCCCACCACAACGCCCAGCTATTTTTTTTCTTGTAGTTTGGCTGGGGTCGGGTTTGAACCTGCCACCCTCAGTATATGGGGCCGGTGCCCTACTCCCTGAGCCACAAGCACCACCCTCCTTTTTTTTGTCTTTTTGAGACAGAGCTTCAAGCTGTCACCCTGGGTAGAGTACTGTGGCATCACAGCTCACAGCAACCTCCAACTAAGCGATTCTCTTGCCTCAGCCTCCCAAGTAGCTGGGACTACATGCACCCACCACAACACCCGGCTATTTTTCGGTTGCAGCCGTCATTGTTTGGCAGGCCTGGGCTGGATTTGAACCCCCCAGCTCTGGTGTTATGTGGCTGGCACCTTAGCCGCTTGAGCTACAGGCACCAAGCCAAGTTTGTGTTTATTTCTAACTTGCAGTTCTCTGTTATATGCCAACTGCTCACTTCTCTACTGGTAGTGCGTTTACTCCCAGGAGCAGGAGAGGGTGAAAGAGAGCCTGCCCCTCAACAGGGCTGAGGCACACAGACCTTTTGATGTTTGATACCCATGTCTCACTTAAGACATAGGTGGATGTGAATTCAAAGCTGGTAGTAGCTCCCAGACCACTGGAAAAGTCATCTGAAAGCATTAGCAGCCTCAGAACCGTGCAACTCCAAAGCCCAATGGCAGTGCCCCTGCCAAGAGCAGTGTATGCACATCCGGAGTGCAGTCAGCGCTCCTCAGGTCTGGAAGAACCCCAGCACTGGGAACTATCCCTCACACCCAGCAGTACCCCAAATTGAAGATCAGCCCGTATTTTGCCTTTTCAAGTTTTTATTTTTATACATTTTTTTGTATTAAAAAGAAAAGCATAATTACCACAAATTACAAAGGACTAAAGCAGGACTAGAATAATGAATGAATCACTTCAGCCTGGAAAGCAGATACTCTCAATAATATTAATGTTATAATACAAGCTCATTCAAGTATTTTACATTTTTTTTGTCCTTTTAAATGTGATATCCTAGCACATGGTAAAGATAACATACTACGAGCGTAAGGTGAAACCTTCTCCACAAAGCCAGATGACAAGTTTTCCTCTCCAGTGAGAAATGGGCTGTAAGTTCTTCTCTTCTGTGCCATCAACATGGCTGAAGGAGGAAAGGATGGGGGCTGGGGAAAATCCAGGGACCTTTCCACACAGGAGATATTTTGGAGTCCCATTTAGGAGGGTAACAGATGATCCAGATCACTCTACCCAGGCCATTTGGCAAAAAACCCTCACCCTCCTAAGTTATCTTCCTACCCCTTCTCCTCCCCACTTTCAGGGCCTTCTGAGCAGCTCACTTTCTTTTTTAAAAATCAACTGTCAGGAAAGGGGGGGAAAAAGAGCTACAATGCAACAAAACAAAAACATTAACAACTTTGACATGGGGGCTCAGCACCTCTACCTGAGCCCCAGGGGTCCAGGCTGGGGCAGGGCCAAGTGGCCCTTCTCTACTGGTAGTGCATTTACTCCCAGGAGCAGGAGAGGGTTGAAAGAGAAGCCTGCCCCTCAACAGGGCCGAGGCACACAAACCTTTTGATGTTTGATGTCCAAAGGTTGTGTTGGCATGGACCAATCCTGGAAGGGTACAGAATGAAGAGGGGTATGGGCAGGCTGTTGCTTTGTGTCTCAGGTCTTAGATCCCCATGGGATGATAGGTGTGAAGTGACTAGCCCTGATGGCTCCTGCCACTCCTGGCATGCTTGTCACAGATACATCGGTCCTAAATTCAAGTGTCTTCAGAAAGTGAAGATGTAAACTACTCTTTGCAACATTAACTCCTAACATGTTACAAAAGAAAAAGTCCCCCCCCCCACCAGCCTATGTTGAGATGAAGTCCTCACCTCCCTGCCCCAAAGGGGCTTCCTCTTTCAGGGTTGTTGGTGGAGAAGATGGCAGCCCCCTGGCCTGGGAGTAAATTTGAGATAAGAACAGCCATTCTCCACACCCAAAAGCCTTCCCTGTGCCCCCGAACCCAGCAGAGGACAAACACTGAGGTTTCTATGGTGCTGGATACAGTACAGGGCTGAGTGACCTGAAGGAAAGAAAGGGGGAATAAAAGGGGAGAGGGAGGAGGGGTCCAGGAGTCCAGTGTCTGGTACATCGTGGGGCAGGCACCAGCCTGGGTAGGGAAAGGCCTCAGAACCCACCATCATAGCGGAGACCAGATGCTTGTCACTGGCTCGAGACGAATGGGTCACAGGAACTGAGATGGGCTTCCCACATAACTAACCACTGGGAGGGCAAAGGTGGGGAAAAGGGCACAGGCCGAAAGCAATGAGGTGCCCAAGATAGAGGGCAAATCCTCATCAGCCTGGGATACTGTCTCCTATTCCCAACCTTTGGGCCCAACAGAGGAACCAGTTGAAAAAAGAGGCCAAAGTAGTTTCAGCAGTTGAGCAAAGAGACCACGAACTTCTCTGTGTTGCCCAGTTCCCACTGAGAGTGAACACACAGTTACGCCTGTACCTGACACACACCCAGTCTGTGCAGGTCAGTCCATCACCCGCCCTAGTTTCTGACAGCAGACTCCAGCCATTCCACTGTCACTCACAGCCCAACCCAAAGTAGTCAGTGGCTGAAGAAGAGAAGTCAGGTATACTCTATGTCCACATATACCTTCCTGCCACAGGGCTTCACCAACTGGCAGGATCCCCCCAGCCCCCAACTCCTCCTCATCCCTTATTCCCAGGCAGGATCAGTTGGAGGGTGGGCAGAGATAGATGGCTTGCAGAGGGGGGATGCAAGATGGGGAGACCCCACTAGACCCTAGGAGGAGAATGGCATCTTTCTCCACCTTTTAAGGGAGGCAAAGCCTCTTCAAGGTCTCAGAGATCTTTCGGGACAACACAAGCAACATTTCCAAGCCTTAGCTGCTAGATGTCCACCTTTCCCTTCTGGGGTGGAAGAGACGTTCAAGCCGAGGCAAAGTATGTTCCAGATCCAGGCCAACTCTGTTTTCCAACAGTTTGAAGCAAACTTGGCCTTGGGGTTCCAAGGGTAGGATGAAGGGTGTCACGGCAGGACAGGGCCTGGCATGAGGCAACAGCAAGCAGAGCGAGGACATGACAGTGGCAGCATGTATAGACACAGGACATCAGCTTCAAACGATGCAACAGCAGGGATATTTTGGGCACAGCTCTGATTTGAGCCAACCCCAACTCTCTTGCCTCCAGGTAGGAGGTACTGTACATGCAACTCAGTCCAGAGAATTTTTCTAGCCAGTCCAAGCCCAGGCACATCCAGAGAAGGTGGGAGCTCTTCAGGTTGACTCCACCAAGGAAAACAGGCATTTGGGTATTTCAGATTCCCGTTCCACAATAAGGCAACTTTTAAAAAAATATTATTTCCAACAAAACAAAAATTCCAAGGAGAGGGCGAAAGACATCACTTTCTGTGGATTAGGTGAGGGTTTCTGATTTTTTTTTTTTTGGTCTTTTATGGTCAATTTTATCTTTTTTTTTTTTTTTCCATTTTCCCAAGGATGGAAAGGTCAGAGAAAAATAAAATAAATCATCTTTCAACAGTCTTTTCTGGTATGAGCAGCGTCTCTCTGGGTTGGGGAGTAAAGGGCGTGGGGAAAGGGGAGCAGGGAGAGGCTCAAACCTCCCCCCAACCCCCACTTTTAGATCCTTTGGTTTCCTTCTCCCAGACAATGGCAGAAGGGCATGGTGGGGACAGCAGGGAGAGAACATGGTGATGATGACAAACCCCGGGTAACCAAGGGGCTGGTGCTCCTGGGCCTAGGAGCACCACTGGAGCCTCCCATGGGACAGTGCTGGGCAATGGGGCCCTCAGGGCCTTCTTGTGGGCTGCATAGTTGGCTTGAAGGGGAGCAGGAGGCAGCTGTGGGTAGGGATCAGGGTTATGACCTACCAGCCACGGGCAGGGCTGCAGAGTGATTTTGGTAATCCAGACGAACTATCAATAATTTAAAACTTGATATATATATATATGTGTGTGTGTGTATATATATATATATATATATAAAATCTCCCCCCTTACCCTCCCCCCTGAGAAGAAGCTAGGATATGAAGAGTCATGGAGAGAGGAGGGGGAAAGGGATATGTGGAGGCTCCTGCCCAGGGGTACCTCTCATAGCCCAAATGGTGTACATACACTGCTACTCAGCACAAAGGCCTGTCCTAATAACTCCAGGCCTGTCCCTTTTCTATCCCCTCTCCTGGGACTGGGCACCCCCATGGACTCTTGCCCACCCCACCCCTTTCCTCCTCAAATCCCAGGGCCAAGGGGCTTTTCACTTTCCCAAAGTCTGTGTATCCGAGTGCTGGCTTGTCCATTTGGCATCTTCCCGGACAGACTGGCCGGTGGGTGGTGTAAGAGGTTGGCTGATCATGGTGGCTGGCCTGCTGGAAGACTGAGAGGGGCACCGCTTTCTGCCTTCACCGCTACCACCTCCTGCAACCACTGAGTGTCGCTTATGGTTGCCCTCCTCACCCATTGGGGGCTGCAATAGAAGAGGGAGTCACAGGTGATTGGGATTACTACCCACAGTACCGTCTTTGACAGGACTGTCTGGACACCTCCTACTTTCTACCTTCAAATGCAGATAATGAATGGGTTTAACCTTAAAAATGAATTAATAATTATTAAGCATTTCTCCATACCAAGCACTATGCTATTTTATGTACATTCTCTCCTGGGGTCCATACCATCCCCCTTTGATATGGACATATCATCCAATTTCACCAATGAGGAAGCTAAAAACACAGAAAAACAATTTGCCTCTAGTCTCTAAGTCTCACAGCTAATTGCTAAGATAAAATTTAGGTTTTTAAAGGCCAGGCTTTATCCATATAGGTTTCTGCTCCCTTTCTGAGGAGGGATCTCTTGCTCAGAAATATGGATGTGGTATGTAATATGCTCAGGTGTCTTAGTTCAGAGGGCCTAGATGCTCCCAGGATCTTCTCATTCCCCTCAAGGTCCCAACATTATGATGAACAGAGACTCAAACCACAATCTTACTTGGTCCTACCACTACTAAAGGTCTTGTAACCACAAAGACATTTCCTTCCATTTTTGTATATCAAAGCTGAGCCCTTCATATTCCATCTTAATAGGTCTACAAGTATTCTTTGAAATTGTACCTTCACTGGGCCCAAGAGTGGAAGTGTGTAAGCACAAAAGAAAACAGATCTGTCTTCATACTGGGAGACCTGAGCATTTCTGTCATTGGGTGGCCACAAGCCTTAGTTTATCATCTATGTAACAAAAATAATGACAAGCCTTACCTACTCCACCATGTAAGGGTTAAATTAAGTCAATGTAAAGTGCTTGGCACATAATAAACAATAATCAGCAGTTTTTAAATAATAAATGTGAGGACCATTATTGCCATTAATTTGTGTATGTCTTCTAGCTAAAAGGTTTAAAGGCACTAAGATGATTAGCAAAGATCTCTACTATATTATAAACTCGTTGAAGGAGAAATAATCTCCTTCTCGCATTTCTGGATTCCCTAAAGCACCCAGCACAGGGACATCAAATCAGTATCTGCTGAATCAATTAAAATATTCCAATCACCAATTCCCTGGATATAACAGGTAGCAATAACCCAGATCCGCCACTGGATGTCACTGTTGATGTCTAAGACGATAGTAGGATTTGGAACTGGTCTTTTCCAGAAAGCAAATACCTTGCATATCTATCCTGATCAAACACTGGTTAACTGGGGTACAGCAGCAGGGAGAGTTATGAGAAGGAGAAAGAGTATTCTGGTGGTTTGGTAATGTTTGCCACAGGAAAGGGAGGTAGCAGCAACCATATAACTACCTCTCATTCACTGCCATTCTCACCCCCATTTCAGAGATGAAGAAACTAAGGCCCAAACTGTGAGGGGCATGAAGAAGGATCCCCAGGCTAGTGACATAGCTAAAACCAGAATCCAGGTACCCTGATTCCTGGTCCAATTTTCTTTCCTGGATAACTAGGATTAGAAAGAGAAACTTTTCACTTACATCTACTCGGAAGTCTTCAAGACGTCGGAATTTGCCGAGGTATTCTTGCAGTTTGGGGTCAATGTCCAAATTTTTGGCTTTGGAATATTTTAAGAAGGCCCAGAACTTCTCTAGCCCATAGAGCTGGCCTATAGGGAAAGAGAGAGAGATAGAAGGTGGATGGTGGGGAGAAGATGATAAAAAGGCTCAGAAAAGGAAGGTATAGTGTGATTCAAAAAAGGACCCAGGGCTCGGCACCTGTGGCTCAATCGGCTAAGGCACCAGCCACGTACACCTAAGGTGGCAGGTTCGAATCCCCACCTGGGCCCGCCAAACAACAATGATGGCTGCAACCAAAAAATGGCCGGGCGTTGTGGCGGGCACCTGTGGTCCCAGGTACTTGGGAGGCAGAGGCAGGAGACTCGCTTGAGCCCAGGAGTTGGAGGTTGCTATGAGCTGTGATGCCATGG
>CAUYQV010165872.1:0-50985 GCA_963574575.1 Galagoides demidoff | reverse complement strand
GTCACAGCACCTCTGCATCATAGCACCTTTTCTGTCTCAGTGGGGTCTATCTGCCTCCAAGACCAACCCTCTGCAGAGGGATGCCAGAGGCCACCTGTTGTCACATGTGTGCACCAGCAAGCTTATGAAAGGCTGGGGTTTGAGGAACGCGATGACACACACAGAACAGTAGGCACGGAGACGCCACAGTTTCCCATTTGAAATAACTACATACTTGAAGATAACACTGGAAATGCCTTGAAAGAGTGGAATATTGTCTACTTTGCCAGAGCTCAAAGCATTTATGAGAGCAGGGCGGCCTGTCAGCCTTTTGAGGCACATCCCTTATCCCATCTGGGTTTCCTGACTTCACTGCATACTCCTTATTAAACTTTAAGTGGAATGACTGTACTAAATTTAGTGGCACATTTAGTTAAATCAGAGCATCAAATTCTATTTAAATCCTCACTAGGAACTGATGGATTAAAAAGGACAAGTCAGTGCCTAGCAACTGAGATGAATTCCGAAGCCCCCTCTTCTGGTGACTAACGTGGTCAGATGCACCCCCATGCCTGAGCCATATGCCTCGACTCTTTGGTCAAAGGAGCTCAAAGGAGAGCGGTGAGGCGGTCGTCAAGGTCCCCTGAAGAGCAGCATTGCTGAGAACCTTCGTTCTGAAGCAAAGAACCCGCCTTCATTCACAGTGGGGTTCAGTCCCATAAAGCCTTTGTGGGTTGACAGTGTCTAAGTGGAAAATGCACTGGATCCCCCTAACCTGGCCAACGTGGTAGCTGACCCTGAGCTAGTCCACCAGGAACACGTGCTTAGCCCACAGCTGGGCAAACCCATCTGGCAGCTCCGTACAGCAGAGCCTCAGCCGTTCTCCCTGGCGATGGCACAGCCCTCCCAGGAGGAAGCATCTTGTCACTTCCACTGAATGCTGCTGCTTTTGTACCACCGTAAATTTGAAAAATGGTAAGTCGCATCATCATAAGTCGGGCCTAGCTATACTCTGCCATGCAGATATTACTTTTCCTCTTTTTTAAATCTACCATAATTAGCAATTTTGAATTCTGTTTCAAAAGTTTTCATTGAACATTTTTCTAATTGAAAATAAAATAAATCAAAGGCTCAACTGTGGGTTTTCTGCCCCAGCACCATGGCCCACATGCTTCCTGGGGGACGTGCACGTGGATCTTGCCCTTCCGCTTAGCAGAGCAGGCCTCGTTTTCAATCCGTCTCTGCTCTGAGGCTGCTGGGCACCTGCACAGACCCAGAACCTCAGTTTCTTCCACCTCCATCTGCCGTGTGGACCCAAGTGAGTTATCACAGGCTGGTCTCTGGCACACAATCCCGTTTGTGCCTGTCCTTCTCCCCCCAGATCCCTAAAGAAGGTGAGTCCCAAATGGGATTTGTATCATTTGAGAAATTTCCAATTCTAGCTATTGTTGTGTAAACACATGTCTACTCAAGAACAAGCAGAAAGGGAAGATTTATTAATCGCACATAATTAACACTCCTTTATTGCAGTAACCTCGCTAATTTTAGTAGATGGTACAATGTTTTCCAGTTAATATTGGCAGAGAAGGGGTAAATGGTGGTGAGGCCTTAGAAACACACATCCCAAAGAGATACAGACCACTGCCCAACGCTGAGTCCTCAGGTGAAGAATAAAAACCTGGGAGTCGTTAGATGCCAGCAGCTGGGACATGCCCAAGATGGTGCTCAGAATTAAAGCAGAACAGGGCATCTCCAGACACTAGAGGACTCTGTGAACAAGACGCTAGATCTAAGGGGTGAAGTTAGTTGACTGTGGTCCCAGAGCTAATTACCAGCAAATTAAGGACAAGAACCAAAGTTTCCCACTCCAGTTCAGCCTGGTGCCGCCCAGGAGTTTGGCAATTACGCATTAGTGCCAGCTGAAATGTCCTCAGGAGAAAAGGATGCAGGCGGCTGTGGCTCCTAAACCTTTTTTTCATCATTCTCTATGTTGCTTCCAAACAGTCCTCACTGTCACCGTTAGTACCTGTGCACTCTGGGTCCAGAGTGAGGGCTGTGCCACGGTGACGGTGGTTCCGCTCACATTTCTGACAGCAGAGGTGGCAGACGGCGCAATGACTGTGCAGTGGATATGAGAAAGTTCACAGGCAGAAAAGCTTCTTGGGAAGGCAAGAAGAGGTCCCCTGAAGAGCAGACCGTGAAAACGTGGGTCCCACCTGCAGGTGGTGGCGTGTGTCCTGAGGCCAGCCAGAAGTCTGCAAATCCACACATCCACGCAGAAATGCTCTCAAACCACACACCCCGCTGTGGGTGGGGAGGAAGGTGCAGCAACTGAGTCACAACCGCTACTGCCACCACAGAGTAACTGACAGTCACCACGAAGCTGAGTCCAGCTACCAGGACTGTCCAATTCATCTGACAGATCTTTCTCTGAGCTCAGTAATTCTGACTCCTTTTGAGGGCAGATGGTCTCTGGGAATGTGGGGATTTAGAAAGCTTCCCAGCTAATTCAGTGCACACTCAGTGGAAAAATCATTTCTACATAATGATTCACCTGTCAATGTTGAGTTTTTACACTATACTCACTTATGTAAAACACAAATATCTACCTTAACTATTGCTCCCAGAACCCGTGCCACAGTTCTTGGGGCTCTGGGCACACGCTACCATGCGGTAGGATGTGGTGGCTCTGCCATGGCCACGATCATACAACACACACAGGGAGCCCGTGGCATCAGCTTGAAATTTCAGAAGTCCCGACGTGAGCGGAGGCTGAAGGCAGGTGAGCTGCACCACACTAACGCCTGGCTTCCTGCCTCATTCCCTGAAGCAAATAGCTGCACCTGTCACCTACCTCAGAGGAGGAGAGGACCCGAAAGGGGGCAGAGTCTGAGGCGGTTACTGAAGGTAAAAGAATAAAAAATTAGAATGTTGGTCTCAAAATCTCAAAAGGCAAAATGTCGGAAGGGCAGGGCTGAAGAAGAGCCTCAGGAAACTCTGCTGTGTGACAGGGTAAGAATCCCAAGCCGTCGATTCAGAGGGGCTGGGCTGAGGGTGAGGATCGGCTTCCTCACTGAGCAGTGGGGTTTGCATTGGGCTGAGATGAATGTGGATGCCATGTGGGATTTCAAATCTGACGTTCAGAGAGAACTTGGGACACAACCGGGAGGGTAAGCTCCAGGCGGACGCGTCTCCAAGCAGAAGCCGCTCTCCCTCCCCCCCCCCACTCTCTCTCTCTGTTTCTCTCTCTCTTTATCTGCACCTTCTACAAGAACAATGTGTTTTCTCTACACTGCGCCCAGCTGGGGATACAGTTAGAGGAAGGGGCTGCCACTTCCTTAGGAGGAGTGTGGCTCCAATTTTGAATTGTTTCATGATTGCAGAATTTGATAAAAAAAAAAAAAATGCCATATTTGAATGTGAAGAGGTGATTCACGGGAAAGAGGTTCATTTCTCTATATTTAATTAGTAGAAATCTTGAAGGAAGAAAAGCTGTAAGCTAACAGTTGTGAAGAGGCCCGTGAGGGAGGGCCCAGGCTCCCCACACTGGCCCAAAGACTTGTGGACAGTTCCAGCCTAGAAGGGTCACCTGGGGCCCTCCCTTGATGGCATCCCCGGAGATCCCCACTGAGAAAACCTGGGGGGGGAGGGGTGTGGTTCTTATGAGGCAGGAGCAAACTGTGGCCCACACCCTCTAACTGAACAGGTGTGGGTTGGCCCAGAATCTGAGTATCTAAAGTGGCCCCAGCTGAGGGTGAAGCTGCTGGTACCAGGACCACACTTGCAGAACCCCCTCTGTAAGGCCCACTTTCAGGGGGAAATGAAATCTACATCCTTCCAGTGAAGTAAAGGTTCCTAGTGACCTCCGCTGAGGCTCCGGCCTCCTCTGTCCTGTACGCCCACCCCTCAGAGCTTGGATGAGTGCACCTGCTCCCTGTGATGGAGAAGGACACCTGAGAAACCGACTCCCTCAAAGTCTCCAGCAAATTCATGGTCAACGCGTGTCCCCCACCCTGACTGTCCCTGTGGAGAGACTGGCCCAAAGTAACACAGGCTTCTAACAGATGGAAACTCCCTTGGGCAGGGCAGGCACAGGGCATGGGAATCTGTGAAATAAGATAATTTGCATTTGTTTGTTAGGTAAATATAAGGCTTCCTTATTTGCCTATGTTAATATAATTTATATTTTGAATACAAATTCCCAATCATGTGTTTACTATTAATTCCTCTATTCAATATTTGGGATGAAACGCATATAAAATGGAAAGAGAAGTGTGGAATATTATATACTTTTTTTTCCAAATTATACTAATGAGTTTCATAATTTTAATTGAGAAGTTTGCTGTTAAACCTCTCCCCTGCCCCCGTCACTGAAATATTGGTGAAACACATCTTTCAGGAAAATAAATTTCTAAAATGCTAAAATTACTACACATTAAACCATAAGAGGGCATATAAAGTGAATATTTGGAGTCTGTCTGGCTTAAAACCAGAAAGCATGGAAATTAAACCTTTAGGCCTAAAATTTAACATAACTTAAAAGTTCTGTATAAGAGTTAGACTAATGGTGCTTTGCTAAAGTCAGCTTTTCGGAACTCCTTTAAAGTTCGAATTTTCAAGGGGGAAAGACCCCCCAAAAGAAATACAGAGCTTCAGGGTGATGATTAATTTCTGAGAAAGATTCACTGTCAAGCTGAATAAAATCCAACAGCTCCCTTTCAAGACTGCCTCTGTTTAAAGAGAAACATTGTCCTGAGAAAACTTAAACCTTTAAACGAGTCCTTATCCAATAAAACAGGACTGTGTTGGCATTTTTTAAAATTAAGGTACCAACCTGTGCTGCCTAAATTTTGCTTTGTTTACCTCAGAAATTTACCCCAGAGCGCAGTGGCCCTGGAGGAAGGTCTCTCCATGCCGGTATCTTCATCTTGCCCAGATAAAAAGCAGCATATGAGCAGGGCCACATGGCCACCGCATAGCAGACCCATAGTGGCCTCTATCCCAAACCTGTGGTGAGTCTGACTCCTGCCCAGCGCACCCCTGGTCACAAAGCAAGCTTCCTCTCTTTACTGTGGCAACCTGCGCTGTTTGAACGATGATACAAACTGACTCAGTAAATTTTCTTATTAGATGTATGCATTAAAGAAAACCAATTTTTTTGCAATCAAAAGATTTCTGGGGAAATGTGGGTGCAGTGGAACATTCTGCTCACAGCTAAGGAGACAGGTCTGCACATTACCCTTAGGTGGGTAATTCTGTCCGCCCAACATCAAGTTCACGTGTAGAAAAATGTGCCTCTTGGACCAAATATTGGTAGATTTTTCTGGAAAATTTGTCCTTTGCTTATACCTACCCACACATCTAGATGAAAATATATATGAAAAAGAAAAGTCAGTGAACTCGACAGTTCACCATACAAGGTTAGATCCTGGCTAGACTGGCAATTGCTTCCAGCCTCCTCTGAGTGTCAGTCATTGGCCACAGACCTGGCTTTGTGCTCATGGTTTTCTGGCAACAAATCACTGGGAAAAAACTGTCCAGCCTTCCCCGACCTTGAGAGGTCATTTCTGGCTTCCTAGACCTGCTTCCTCATGTCCGTGTTTCATTAACTGCAGCCTCGAAGATGGAGCCCGGAAGCTGACTTGTTTTACATACACTGTTGTCATGCCACACCTGTGGGTGTCAGCCACACGGTCTGTCACTTGTGCCTGTGGCTTCCCCGCACGCAGGTACGTCTGAGGGAGGACCAGGACTCTGGAGCCCTGTCCACGTGACCCGCTGACATTCCCAGAGCTCCGTCCTCCTGGCCCAGCTCTTCCTCTGGCCATGACTCTGCTCACTGACGATGCTCGAGCCTGTGCAGGCCTCGACGATGGACATTCGGGATTTCAAAACAGTACTCATTTTTATTTGGTATTTAAAGTACCTACATTGATCCAGCTTAATATGGTATTGCCCACCCATTACTGCTTTGATCAACTTCTGTTAGTGCTAGACCAAAGGACGTCAGGGCAGCGCTGTGCAGGGCACTCGGGGCAGCATGAACACCAGGGGACTTGGGGTCACATGAGAACCAGGCTCTCCAAGTTCCCATTGCTCCCAGCCCTGCATGAGGACTTCTTTCCCAGGACTCTCCCGGCTCAGGCCACACGTCCCAGACAAACAGCAGCCACTGAAGACGGTTTCCTGAGCTCCACGGGCGTCTGCTCCTAAACACCTTTCCCCTCGGCTGTAGTATGTTTCATTCATGAGTGACTAAAACCTATTTGATCATGAACTTTGAGCCCATGCCTCAGAAGGAAATTTAGAAAATATTAGTTTGTAGAGATGGTGATTTAATCACTTTTGATGAAACTAGACAAATCTGAAATTCAGTTAAAAGATCACAGGGCTACAAATGATGAATTTGGGCATATTCTCACATTTTGTCTGGTTTCTTGGGAAACGGAGAATTCAGCTACAGGTAGGATGTTTAAATAAAAGTCGCTCTAACAGAAGACACTATCACCTTTGAGAAAAAAAAAAAGAGACTGCTTTCAATGCAATTCAAATTTTTGCTCTCTGCTACCTCACTTTTTACACTTGGTGACAAATTTTTTTCCAATGTCACACATTGTAAATCAAAAGAATTTTTAAGGGGTGGAAAAAGCCCCTGATAGGGCACAGACTCCTGTGCCCCCACTCATGGCAGGGCACTAGATAATTACTCGTGCCCCCTCCACACACTGCACGTTGTTTGTGTTGTAATTAGGGCTCTCTCCTGGAAAGGAGGCAGTAAAGTCTCCCTGAAGAATGGCTGAGTTTGTATGCCAGATATTGGACTATAAGGACTACTTTTTGTTGAGTTTTATTATAACATGTGCTACATTAACTCACTCACCTTTAAAAACTTTTTTTTCTGCTCTATTTGGAGGTTGCCCAAACATTTCTAAGTTGTTTCCTCATTTTTACTGATTATAGGAAAACCTCAATCATGTCCCCAAACTCACATCTGAATGATAATAAAAAATCATATTTTACTACTACAGTGTTGGCAGGAGGTTAAAATATCACTTTGAAAAGCACTTATTCACTTATTTTTATTTTTTAAGAATCACAAGGCAGCCTGGTTGAACTGAGACATGTGGTTAGTTTTAACTTCAATTTGTTTTATTTGAAAAAAAAAAAAACAACACCTTAATTTGGGTCTTCGAGAACTTAAATAGGTCCATAAAAATAAACACAAGGCAAGCACTAAGGGATTTTTAAGGTTTAGGGCAAAGTCTTAAAGGCAAAGAAGAACTCAGAATCTTGGGACAACCAAAGACATGTTGGGTGCAGGACACAGTTTGCACACATTCGTGGGACTGACTCATTGTAACCAGGGAAGCGTGTACCTTTTTTGCGAAGTGGTAGAATCTTTGTCTAGTCCACGGTGGACAGAGATGAGGCATTCTGTCTGAGACTGTCGGCTGAGTCACATCCCAACCATCCCTCTTGCTGTGGCCCCCGGGCCTCTGTTCTGTATGGACACAGCCGTGGAAGCCTATGTCTCCAACCCGGGGGAGCTAAGGATGAGCAGGTATTTGTGAAGCTCTTTGGGGTCAGTGAACAGTCACAGAGAAGTGAGAATAAGTTGTCATTGTCTGTGTTCTGTGACTACACACCCCTTCCAGCGATATTTCCCTGCAGGCCCTTCTAGAAACATTGAATGTAGGCAGAAGCCACTTGAAGCCAGCACGGTCAGTGCAACAGGGGACCTCCCATCACGTCCTCAAGAGGTACCTCCATTCTGATCCCTCTGTGGCTTTGCTCCTCTATCAACCCTCACCTCTTTTCCACCCCGAGCAAACGTCGTCACTCGCTCCTGATGTCCAGTCTCTGTGTCTTTTGTTTAAATCAGAACATTTGTCACAGGGTATTCCAGATATTTAACCACACGTCCCTCCCCTTGGCTCACTGTGGTCCTGACCAGAACACCTGCCCGGATCTGCACCCTCCCAGTTCAGAGTAACAGTCAGCACAGTATTTTAGGGGACACAAATGAGGGGAAAAGTTGAAAAGATGATCCCATAGACAAAATTTATACATTTTCATAAGCAAATTAATTTAAAAAATTACATAGGTACACACACCATAGCCTTCCGTCCTATTTTAACCGTAGTCTAAGGAGTTTTCCCTTCCCTGGTATGATACATCGTCTCTTCCAAGCTTCTCATTGTTAACTCTTTGAGATGTTCCACTTTCAGAAATAGTCTCAGTTTAGCAGCTCAGAGGTTGAGACTCCTGGAGAGTCATTTCTTAACACACTAGTATTGGTGACAGTTCTCACTCTTCAGGAGCTGCTGTAGGTCAAATGCCATGAGGACACAAAATTCCTATTAGACTGGCATCCCCAGAAAGTGCATCATGGACAAAGACCTCCACCCTCATTGTTCTGCCAGCACAGAGACAGGAGCCTGACCGGCAGGACAAGCTCCACCAATATCCACTGAGTACGTCCTGCACCCACACAGACCTGCAGTTCAGAGGGGGTGCGTCCTGCACCCACACAGACCTGCAGCTCAGAAGGGGTGCGTCCTGTACCCACACAGACCTGCGGCTCAGAGGGGGCTCATCCTGCACCCACGCAAACCTGCAGCTCAGAGAGGGTGCGTCCTGCACCCACACAGACCTACGGCTCAGAGGGGGCGCGTCCTGCACCCACGCAGACCTGCAGCTCAGAGAGGGTGCGTCCTGCACCCACGCAGACCTGCGGCTCAGAGGGGGCTCGTCCTGCACCCATGCAGACCTGCGGCTCAGAGAGGGTGCGTCCTTCACCCACACAGACCTACAGCTCAGAGAGGGCATGTCCTGCACCCACGCAGACCTGTGGCTCAGAGGGGGCATGTCCTTCACCCACACAGACCTACGGCTCAGTGAGGGCATGTCTTGCACCCACACAGACCTGCAGCTCAGAGGGGTCATTTCCTCTGACATCCCTAAGTGTGCTGTTACCACTCTCTGCCCTCTGGTCATGTGGCCCAGAGTTCAAGGCTCAGTGAGGTGAATTCTGGCAAAAGTAACTGTCCCCGTCTGCCTCTCAGAACTTTTAGTGTTGCTGAATTATATAATCAGCTCTAAGACTTGCTTATTGCAGCTTCAAATGTTGATTTCACTTTGAAAATGATTGTTCATGTCACTCAGAGTTTAACTCTAAAGGAGCCTTGCAAAAGTGATTCTTTTAAGTAATTCTGTCAAAGAAATTAGAATGTTTTTCCCAAAATATGAGAAAAACTCAAAAAAACCTCTTCTTAAAAGACTCATTCTTATATAAAAATATTATACATTAATCTCCATAGACTTTCATTAGTCATCAAAATTCTCTTATTTGACAAACATGAAATGAAGGAATCTCACCACTTGTCGGATGATGTTCTAAGTGTATCTACCAGCTGTAGAAATCTACACATATGAACAGGATCGTGTCTCTAATCTGTTCCATCTATATGATTGATTGTAAGAAGGAAAATCAGCCAGAGGAGAGCCATCGCACCTGTGCTGCCAGGTGTATGGTTGCTAACTGCACCAACAGCTAGCCACAAATTTATATCATAGCCCTACGTATCCACTGGTCCGTCCTGATCAGTAGCTTGTCCACTTATAACAAACCAGAGAGACACATTTTGAATAAACACACAATTCATATGACTACTTATAAACATGGGTTCAAGGGTGATTTCTTTTGCACTTTCTATTCTCAGAAATTGGCACGCCTCTTTCTATCAAAGGCATTGTGTAATCACCGTACCTGAATAGAGGTTGGAGTCTTCTGAGGTTTTTCATTCATTATTCACTGTAATCTGGGAGCACCACTGGCCGTGAACCACTTAAAGATAAATTCTCTGCCTGAGGATCTCTGGACTTCACGGCACTGTGAATTTCAGCTAGAAACCTATGAGCATGCCAGCAGAAGATATGAATTCATGGATGAGATTTTGTTCTCCCTCCACCGTAGAGCAAAGTTGGGACATGCAGGTTTTCTCCTGGTTCCCTCTCGCGTTTTAAATTTATTGCGGTTGGTCATCCCACTGACGTCATAATGCTTTGATCACCCACACTGATGTAGTCATTCCCTAAGACTGCTCATCAGTACCTAAGATAAAGGCAGATCTTGCAAATCAACATGACTTACGTTTGATGTAAAGCAATGCATATAGTTGCTCCACTTGTTATGTTAGGTTGAATATAAATGGGAAGTTGTTAAGCACTGGGTTACACCTCATTCATTCCTCAAGGAGGTTAAGTGGACTCAACTAACCCCAGAGATTATTTTGGGAATCAGATTCCCACAAAATCTTACTTCTTTGTATATTACAACTCTTCCCTTTCTGTCACTGACAATCTTTGCTGTGTCCCTTGGTGTGAGTTTCCAGAAGGCAAACATAATATCACATCTGCCAATATCAATACAGCACCCCTGGTGCATCAGCCCTTGGTGGGCAGTGAGGGCTTCGTGCTCACCGGCTGGTCAGGTATGGTATCTGGATGGGTGGATGGTGCATGGTGAGGAATGCACAGATAATGCGTGGTTGTTGAAAGCTGAGTGGTAGAGGGTGACCAGCGGCATGGATGGATGAGGGTTTTGTAGAGATAAGGGACTATCATCTTCCCAGGAGATGTAAGACTAATGCACGGGTTAATGTTACCCGTGGTCTGCCTCTGTTCCCAGAAAACCAAGGGGATTCACTTTGCACAGTTGAGACACTCTTTCCTTTTTGAAGGGAGGACAAGTCAATCACACCCTGGGCAAAGTTTCAATCACCTATCTCTCTAACTCTGGATTTCAAAGTTGAAGCATATTCGGCACAAACTACGGCATCCCTCTGTTACCTTTGCTGCTTTTCCTCCTATTTTCTTTTAACAGAGTTGGTATTAGAGCCTCCATTCTGTGTAAGTCCTACACTGTATTACATGGTTTCCAGCCTCAAAGTGCACTGTCTGGTTGGAGATACGAGGCATAAACATGAGACTAGTTCAGCGCAAACAGCGTGGGCTGAGGGCGTGTGGCTCCCTTACACACAGACACCATCACTAGAATCCCCACCCGGGAGATGCTTCTCCAGATGAGAAAGACAGAGAAGGAGGAGGCTGAGTGAAAGGGGGAGAGAAAAAGACCAACGTGGATCACGTGTTGGACCTTAAACCACTCTCTGTAGTTTAAACATTTTAAACTCAAATCACATTTGAAGGAGGATAGCTAGTCATTATTATATTCAGACTAAAAGTCTCATTTTTAAAAATTATTCTCACATTGGGGCCTACAAAATGGAAATTAAGGTGAATATACAGAGCAGGCGGAGCCGTGGAGAGAGCACTTCGGCCCGTGGAAAGTCCACATAAAACTCAGAATGTTAACGCGACTTCTCTCACCTCAGGTGAATTCATAAATGGAACTTTTTTTTTCTTTTTTAAGGCTACAAATTCATTAGTATATCCTTGGGAATGACTGGTTCAATTCAAAGGATTTTTAATAATTCTGGTAACTCTAATCTGAACCATTATTTCTAATTTCTTAATATGAAACCAGAAATATTGGTGACCTAATAAGTTTTATAGCAGCGCACACAACCTTCTTTATGGAGCTTACACCATTATGTAATATGTTATAAAGCAAGTTGAATGTTGTAAAACTCATTATTTTTTTCTCTTAGCTAAAGTGCGTGATAGCCAAAAATTTAAGTGGAAAGCTATTAAAGTTCCAGAAATTCTAGCCTTACATGTTTTTTCTTTTTTCCTTGCTGTTCTACTGTGCTTTCTTGGTGACTTGTGTCACAGTGTTTGATGCTGGGCCTCATGCAAGGTTTTGTTCTGATGTCTCAAACAGAGCAAGGTTCCCAAGGCTCTGGGTTTTATAAATTTTATTTTGTGTTATTTTTTCCTCTTGTTAGACAGTTATAAACTGGATGGAATAATCAGGATTAAAAAAATAAAGACAATTAGTTTTTAAGAGATGAAACATTAGAGATACTAATTCACTGCTGATGAGAAACTTATGATTCCACTAAGCTGCAGCCCCAAACAATTTAGCTCTTTTTTATAAGACCTTAATGTGTTTCCTTGTTGGAGTAATTGCTGGCAAGGTTCTGCTCATAGGTCTGTGGAGTGGTTAGTTTCAGAGGATTTAAGATGGGAATTGAAATAATGTTGTCTTTGCCCTAATGTGTCTTTGACATAATTCCTGAGTGAGTTTAGAAATAATAAATAAGACCAAGTAGTAGGAAAGCTAGAGATTGAAAGGAAAATACCTTTCAATAATCAAAAATTATCTCTTCTCTAATCACTGCCCAGAGTTGAGTGTTAGAACCATTTCTTACCCAATAGATGTAGTGGCAAGCGTTGCAAATTGGTTAAAACAAAAGCTTTCTTTCTTTCTTTCTTTCTTTCTTTCTTTCTTTCTTTCTTTCTTTCTTTCTTTCTTTCTTTCTTTCTTTCTTTCTTCCTTTCTTCCTTTCTTCCTTTCTAAGTATTGTGTTGTTCAGGTTGGTTTTACCTCTCACGTACCCTCCCTAAATTATAAGTGTGCTTAAAACTGCTCTTTCAGTGCAATTTCTTGCAATGTCGAAAAACCCTTTCTACACAATGAGGAAAATGGTTCTGTTGACAGAATTCCAATTAGAGAATCAGATGCTGCAGCAACAGGTACTTGTGATGAATGTTGAAATGTGTCGGCATCACAGACACACGTCAGCGTGAGAATCTGTGGGGATACGGTCTTTAATTAGTTGACTTCTGTGTTCATGGGAGATTGTAAAATGATTATATGTTGTGGCAGAGGCTTGTAACCACCTGCCAATATCCATTTTTTTCTTTGTTCTTAGCAATTTCGTCCCCCTGGCTTTTAGCTGATCTCATAATTCCCCATAACAGAGACCACTATTCCAGCCTCCCTCACAGGCAGATGGGGCCGCAGGGGTGAACTTGGATCATGCACTGTTAAGACGGGGTGTGTTTGCGACTCTAATGGGGCCTCATTGGGCCTCTTCAACCACGAGGCCTCCTCACCCACAGGATTGTGAGGTAGCCAACCAACAGGACCCAGACTTCTCAAACTAGAAAGGGGAAAATTCCCCGTTATTTCAATCACCCTAATTTGGGTCCCCCCACTATAATAACTTACACCTCAGTATAATCCTAACTTGTACAGTGGCCAGAGAGCGATAACATCATCTCTCTCTGTCAATCTACTCAATTAAACTTAATGAGAGAAAAAAATATAAAAATCTCCAATAAAATGCTTGACACAGACTCAGATCACCAGACGTGTCAGTTAAATCACTTATTGAATGCTGACCAAAATATGTCAATTCAAAAGAATCAAAAACCATTATTTTCCTGGGTCATAAGACAATCAATCTGAAAGGCCTGTTAGACACAATTTAAATAATCAGAACCTATTACTGTTAGCTTAAAGAGTTCCAAAATGTGTTACCTTTGAGTTGATAAATGTTAGGAACATTCAGGAAAAGACAACAGTGAACGCATTTGCTCTGTGTGATGATGCCGTCTGCAGTGACCATCTTCTCAGCTGAACTTCCTCACCACCAGGCAGGTTCACGTCCAGTCTGCCTCAGGGGAGGCCATGCCCCGGAGATGATGGCACTACTCTGAGCCCAGGGGTCCTCAATGATTTTCTTGTTTAAGAAAAATTCCTAATTCTCGATGTGCCCAGAGAAAATAAAATACTTTTGGAGGCAGCTAAGTGATATTTTAAAATGTCCAAGTTGGCACACCTCTTGGAGGCAGGACACCATTAAAGGAAGGACTTTACCTAACAAATGCAATCAGTGTAGCCTAATTCTTTGTACCCTCAATGAATACCAAACAATAAAAATAAAATAAAATAAAAATGTACAGGCAAAAGAAATATAACTGTCAATAGAGAAGAACAAACTGTTTATATCATGGTTGTGTTGTCTGCATCTTTTGGTCAACACACTATAAAGGTTATTTCCCTACAGAAGGGCGGAAAATGGCACAACTTGGTCATTTATCCTGCCCTCTGCTTCCTGGGCATTTATCCCCCAGCAGGTTTACACAGGGAGATGGCACTCCTGTGTGGGGAGATGGCGCTCCTGTGAGGTGAGATGGTGCTCCTGTGAGGTGAGATGGTGCTCCTACATGGGGAGATGGAGCTCCTGCACAGGGAGATGGCGCTCCTGAGTGGGGAGATGGCGCTCCTGTGTGGGGAGATGGCGCTCCTGTGTGGGGAGATGGTGCTCCTGTGTGGGGAGATGGCGCTCCTGCGAGGGGAGATGGCGCTCCTGTGTGGGGAGATGGCGCTCCTGCGAGGGGAGATGGCGCTCCTGTGAGGGGAGATGGCGCTCCTGCGAGGGGAGATGGCGCTCCTGTGAGGGGAGATGGCGCTCCTGCAGTGGTCAACCTCCCTTCTCCTGGAGGGAGCACTCCAGCAGGAGAACAACAATAAAGACAAAGCAAAACAGAACAGACACACCCAGGCCCTGATAGGATTGTTGAACAGGAGTAGGGCTGTTTTCCTTTACTGGCTATCAGCATTTCACATGTCTTTCTTTCCAATAGCTTGTAAAATGACCTTCAGTTACTTTGATATTGGAAGTGACAAAAGCCTAAATGTTTTTCCTCTGTTCCCTTTTGCCCTCTGTTCAGAGTTTGCACCCACTACATGTGACACCCTGCAGAGTTGGAGTCCCAAACTTGAGACGCACAGAGCCGAGCAGCTTGCTGAGTTCTCATGACAACAGACTCTTACCATCACCTACAGTGGTGTTTCCATTATACTCTGCTGCGGCAAGGCCCAAAGAGAGATATGTAGAATGTTCTTCCTTTAGAGAATCTGGTTTCCAGAGTGCTGGTGAGTTTGGTGCATTTTTTGCTGCATCTCCCTCACTACTGAAAGTCTCTGGTGCTGTGTCCCCATCATTCCCCAATTAGAGCTTCCAAAGAATGGACATTCTCAGACCTTAGGGTTCTCCTGGAAGAATGTGCTGAAATCTTTGTGTCTCCTGGAGTGCAGGATGGGAGCAGAGTCACCTGGAAAGTGATGGCCACGGCTGGGGGTCGTGTCCTAGTGAGAAATGGCACTGTTTAAGGGCCTCGTGTGTACTCCTCAGACACACGTTGTAAGCTCAGCTCAGAGGGTTTCTCCAAGTCACAGACCCACATGGCTGCTGGCCGGTGTGAGACGGGCCACCGACAGCAGTGACCTGCGCTCCCCGAGTCTGTCTGCCGTCCCCCTGATGCACCCCACTGCTCCACTCTGGCTCACTCCTCTGGCTTCCGATCACCACAGTAAGTGTCTTTGCCAGAAGTAAGCATTTCTGGATTCGTTTCCTCAATTTGTGAAATTTGCCTCATTTCATTTCAAGTGGCAGCTGTTGGCTCATCCCTAGCCCTGAGTCGTATTCCAAGGCAGAAACACTGCACCACACGGGGGTCCTCTACTGTGCATGAATGGTTTAGCTGCTTGCAGTGGGGCTAACGGGAATGATGCTGAGGCTCTGAACTCTCTCACGCGCGTCCGTCTCAGGGTGTCAGACGTTCACGTTCTTGTCAGATGCATGCTGAGGAAGGGGATTTCGGGGTCGTGAGTGGAGCTGGCATTTGTAGAGGGGAGCATACCAGGTCCAAAGTGGACAGCCAATTGTTACTCCTGCTTAAAACCAGAGTAAAGTTTAGCCATATGACACGTTCACAAACACTCAGTAGTTTCTTTAATTGTAAACATTTGTTGTGTTGTGGGACATCATGACAATTTTGATTTGCATTTTCCTAATGACTATTGAGGTGGATCTTTTATCTGGTTAGGTTCCATTTAGAAGGTTTCTTGGGAGCTGTGATTATTTAAGTTTCCCCTTGGAATTAGGTATTCTGTCTCCACTTAATTAAGTTAAGGAGTTAGTTATATGTGAGACCTTTATCCAATTTGTGCAGTTCGAACACCTTCCCCCCTTCTTTGACTGGCCCTTTTCCTCTCTTAATGTAATCCGTTGATAAACAGAAGGGTTTTCACTTTGGCTTCACTATTCTGTCTATAAAATAAAGAGATCTATACATTCCTGCCCTTCAACTCTCCAAATTGAACAACAGTTATTCTCATAGTAAAGTATTTTGAGACGCTTTACAGAAACATCTAAGGATACATGATTCTCTTACCCTGAATCTAGGCTGGGTCCTGCCCTCCTCTGGCCCTGGCTCTCAGCCTCTCCATTTCCAGGTCTGCCTTCATGCGCCTCCTGAAACCTTCATCCCTCGCAGACGCCCTCCTCATGTTGTCAATGTGTAATAAGGAAGGCGCAAATGGGCTGATTCTCTTTCCTAAAATAAGGTGGGACATTTTTAATGTGCAAAGTACAGCAAATATTTTTTTCTGCAGTGGCGACAGGAGTCAGAACGACCTCCATTCTTCTGTAATGCATCTTGTTGCTTGTATTTTAAGTTATTTATTTATCTACCTAAATCATAGCATAGGCATTATTTGTCTCTTGAGTAAGTTATCATAAACTCTTAAAAATGGATGTACCACAAGGCCAGTTTAATGTTTGTTTGAATTTTTGCAGATTCACAGCAGGTTTGAGGATCTGGAAGGATATTTAGAACTTCTCTGAGGTTAGAAAAGAAGGGAACTTTTATAGCTCTGCAAAATAGGATTCCTTGCCTCCTAGGAAACATTCTTAAAGCCCTCCTGCAGCTCCCATAAAACACTTTATTTAGCTGCTCTTTGCATTTTGAATCCATTCATTCTTTGGGGGCATAATTTATTTGTGGAAAAAGTATATTTTTGCTTCATATTGTGCTTTATATATTGTATTTTACAGCATTTTACAAGATATTCTCATAGGGACCTTTAGTTTCATGTCTTCTTATACAAATTAGTCAGACCTGCTGTATGTGGATATTTTATGCTTTTCCTTTGTCAGAAAAAAATACATGAATAAAATCAAACTATGGGTGAGGAGATGTGTGGATAATTGATTACAATGTGAAGCATGCATACTACTTCTGTTTCCTAATTGTAGATACAGAAATGGAGAGATGGTGTGAGGAGGCCGTCCCTGGACTATTAGGAATGCAACTCTCAGGGGACGTCCCTGAACTATTAGGAATGCAATGCTCAGGGGAGTGACCTTTGTTTTTTCCTTGAGGCTTTTTGCAGTTCAGGTGGAGAATCAACCCCTCAGTGTTGATATCTGTGAAGTTCAGTCTTTACGGGGCTTCTAGAAGCCTCACCAAAAGTTACAGTTCCAATAATATAAGCAAAGCATGACCATTAGTACCTTCTCGGAAACAAGAAGGGACGTTTCAAAGGACAATGCTGATCTTTCACTTTATATAATTCCTCAGATTTATTTTTTCTCTAGTAAGTTGACGCTATTTTTATTTCAAAAATTAAAAATTACATAGCAATTCCTTTTAATTATGTAAGAAACCCTTCTGCCACTGCAGCCCTGGGCAGCACTGTAAGTGCGTAACACTCGGGGGGGGGGCTGTGCTCTGGTGCTGTTTGACCTGAATATTTAAAATTCAGCCAAAACACAGCCATGATTGAAAGCACATTCAGAAACTTTGCAAAACACTTTTTCTGCACATTGCAACTTGTTATGAAGTAGGTCTAAGAATGCTTTAAGGAGTTAGGAAGCTGTCTTAGGGAGGGATTCTCAAGAATGGCCATGAATGGGTGGTGGTCACATGGCACCAGGGTGACTATGACTATCTCAGGGGGAAGCCAAAGTCTTTCTGTCTACAGGCAGAAACCTGACCCTGCCTGGCAGGTGTAGGCACCACCCAAAGTGGTGACCACTGGGACAGCTCATGACTGTGAGCTACCTGAAAGCATCTCTCAGGATGGCTCAAGTTGTCCTGGGTGGTCAGGGTGGAAATGCAGATGTGGTGTTGGCCAGGTACCCGGTGACACAAAGGCCTGTGGATTTGGTGAGAAGCCTCAGGCCCAGCCATGGACCAGAGTCACTGGCCAAGTTACAGACCACAGCACAGGTGTCTGGTTTGCTCTGATGGGCAGGGAACTCGGAGCAGGCCACACAGAGCCCCTTCCTATTAATATCCAAAAGTTGCTGCCCAGGGCAAGTCAGATTTCCCCACACTCGGCATGATGCCTCCATGTGCCTCTCTGCTCACAAAGGTCTCCTCACGACAGAAGGCGCCCGCCCTAGCGTGGAGACCCCGACCCCTGCACATGCCCATCACTCACTGGCCGAGTAGAACTGACAAGTCAGCCTTACAATGGAAGTTGGGTTTTGGTTTATACACTAGTGTGTGTGTGTGTGTGTGTGTGTGTGTGTCTGTGTGCAGCCTCTTCACATTCATCTCCTCCTTCTCACTGGTGAGAGGCTGGTGTTCAGCCTCCCTGACACAGCAAGATCAGCTCTTGGTTAAGAAAGTTCCAAGTCCCAGCTCTGTCCACCTGCCAGAGACTTCTCAACATTCTTTCCTCTGCACTGTTGAAAAAGTGACAGCCCCAGCCTGGTGCAGAGGTGAGGTCCCACCGGACGCACGGACAGGGAGTTCACCTCCCTGAGGGTCCAGCCCCCGAGCAGAGCATCCTCCCAGCCTGAGCCCAGCGGCTGCACAGCTGCGTAAGCGCTAGAGACAGAGACATGTTTTCTCCCTTCCGTTTATCAGAAGCTTTTGGGCCTCCATGAATAAAACTCCCTTAAACTCACTAACACATCACGGATCGTCACTCACCCCGCGGTACAGTGAGATGGTCACTTAAAAGGCGCTTTGGCGGGAACTTGCCTCACGCGGCCTGCAGGGGGCGCGCGCGCTCCACCAGCCCCGCGTCCCGGGCGGACCCCGAGTTGAACCGGCTTTATCAGCGCGCAGGGCGAGCTTTCCGGGAATGCACCCCCTAAAGACAGGGATCAAATCAGCATGCGTTTTGACAGTGCAAGCTGCAGTCTTAAACTCAAAGCTGGGAGTGAGAGCTGAGAAAAGGGGTGAGCTTTTATTCATCGTGTGACCGCCTGCAAGCACATCCCCGCCAGATGTGCCGGTCCGTCCTGCCCATGGCGGGAAGACTCCCTTCCCCAGGACGTGGATGCCCAGCCGGGCTGCTTCGGAGAGAAGCGACATCGCAGGAAAACACAGCAGCCGGCTGGCTCTGCAAAGAAGAAAGATGATAAAAGGCCCTTGGACGTTTATAAGTGCTGCGGCCTTAGTTTTGAGGGAGGATTGGAATTATTTGAGCTCTTATTTAGAAATTTAAGCCAGGCTGTCTGCAGTCAGAACCTTCCAGAAGGTCCATTATCAGCCTGATCTTTACAGAGCAGCTCAGAATTTGGAGGGCCCATCCAAGGCCGCCTCTGTGCTTCCCAAGTAGTCTCTAAAAAGAAGCAACCAGCACAGAGTGACCGTCCAGGGAGGGCCACCCCGCCACCTGTGCCTGAGACCACGGGGGCGCGGGCGTGGGCCGTGGGCAGGTCACAGCCGCCGACCGCCAGCTGGGCGACCCGTGGCTTTGTGACCTCTGGATGAAAGGTCCCCGGCCCTGTGAAACACTTCAGCTGTCCTTGGAGACGGCCACTCGGCTGGGATAAGTGCTCAAGTCCTCAGAGCACTTAAGAAAATGAAGGAGGGCTGTATCCGCTCCCCAGTCCTCACTAATGAGTCCGAAGGGATTATGGTCTAAAAAGGGTGGATAGAAGTGGCAAATTTGTTTGTGGTGACAGAAATCAGACCTTAGGCAAAGATACTTATGTTGTTATCAGATTCTCAAACTAACTGTATCATTAAGAAAAAAATAACTGTTCAAGAGCTGTCTTTCCCCCTCGGGTAATGGGCTGAGAAAGTGGGCGTGAATGGCTGTGACTAATATTCAAGGCCAAGTGTGGCCAAGGAGCTTTCCTGAGACCCGCAGATGGTGCCAGGACTTTTAGGGATTGGGGGGGGGGGGCTTTGCTATGCTGATTGTGTGAAGAACCAGGAATTTCTGCTCTCACAGATTTTTCTAGATAATACTGATGACCAGATCCACAGAATCTGTGATTAACCCTTAACTGGGTTTATAAGGAAAGAAAATGATCAGAACACCCTTTCCTGCTTGTTCTTGTTAGATCTTTCCCATGTATCTCTAAACACACACCAAAAAAGAGGAAAGCCAGAAATGATTAGAACATTTTATTTTTAGGTCTAGTTACCTTTTCCCTAAACTTTACTATAATAGTGCCAGTCGGTCCTCACTCAGACACCCAGGCTGGGCTGAGAGAAGCAGGACCTCCCATGTGCCCTGCCCATCCGAGACCTCCTGGGCACAGACCGATATTTTAGTGTTTGTAGCAATCTGTTTCACGAGCTCACAGGCAGAAATGGGACTCTCTGCCCAGAAGCCCAGGCCCATCTTAGAAAAGTTACCTCTTAACTGTGTCCGGTCAACAAATTGACACTCAGAATACTTGCACCTGGGAGATTCTCTTTATACTTTTCATAATCTAAGGAATCATTGATCCCATGGGAACACTCTCCATCATACTGACATTCTTTCCTCAACCTAATGGTTCGTTTTATTATCTGAGAGGCATCTCAATTGAACACTTAGGTTAACCCCTCCACGACCACTGAGTCCACCTCAAGTTACGTCCCATCTGCTCAGCAGGGAGCCCCATGGATTTGGGATCAGGGTCTGGGGGATTGTGGGGGGAGGCAGATGTGGAGACGTCTGGCAGTCCCTGGCCAGGAAAGGGGAGGACTTTACTTATCTTTCTGCTGATCTAGCATTTTAGGGATTCCAGCCACTTCTCAGCCCAGGAATTAGATGCATTTCTACCCCTTTTTGAAGCCCTCAGCCAGGGTGACTTGCATGGTGCTGTTAGACAGTGTTGTGATTGGTTCTACTGAAATTAATTTTATATATGTTATTTATACACGGATAAGTCTTTGAACACATTGACTGCATTTCATACCTATAAAACTTTTAACACCTTAGGTACCTAAGGATCTAAATGTTTCGTCAATATTTCAGGATGGCGTGTGTGGATCTGATGTGAGTGGTGTGCTTTTGTTTCCTAAATTCTCATTCAAGATGGGATTGTTATTTTAAAACTCCTTTCAGTATTTTAACTAGTCTGTAAGGAAGAATCCTAGTTAAATTGAACAAAAGAAGATATTTTGGTAAAGAATTCATAGAAATATGGACTTGTATTGCTCTCTCATTATTACTATAATAATTTTTAATGGCAATTTACATGCTGCTGGTCACCCTCCATGACTTGGACGACACATGGCACATTGCGATACAATTCCAGTTATTATAGTATCCACGGCACAAGCCATGCAGAGATTTTAAATCTCACATAATACGTGTCTTTTACATGCAGGTATTAATATGCTCCTTGAAAAGCAGTGGGTAAAAGTTGGCAAGTATTTTGCCATTACCTTGCACGTATTTCCCCGATGGTTTGCAAAAATCATTTAAAGCACAAAAGAAGAGAAGGAAGGGGGTGAGCAAAGGAAAAGGGGAAAAAGGGGGAGCGAGTGAGTGAGCCCCCCAGGAGGAGGACACGTGGGGAGGAGAGAGCAGCGTCAACAGCAGAGTGGGACGGAACACCCTGGAATCACAGTGATTTTCACACTGCAGACTTCCTCCTTCAGACTGTGGCTAGCCCAAATATCATAGAGCATTGCACACATTGCTGTTATTTATTTATTTGTTTTTTGTGGTTTTTGATTGGGGCTGGGTTTGAACCTGTCACCTTCTGTATATGGGGCCAGTGCCCTACTCCTTTGAGCCACAGGCACTGCCCCATTGCTGTTATTTTTAATGAGAAAAGAGGCAGCCGTTCCATCACTTTAAGTGGAAACAAACAAATGGAAACACCTGGAATGTATTGGCAGGTGTTTGTACTTGACAGGAATGAACAGAAATGAGTCAGAGAGTCACAGTGCCTGATCTGGCTCAGAAGCAAACCTGTGAGGATGCCCTGGAATTGTGTGTGCACCTCAATATGCTGCCCGCGAGAGGATGGAGAGGAACCCTTCCCAAACACACACACAGGTGACTGACACCAGGGGCCCAGGCCTGGCAGGTCCTGCACTCACCACCCACCCCTGGCTTCCTGCTGAATCCCCACATGGAACAGTGACCCACGCTGGGCTAGAAGAGGGGTCTGTGCATTTGGGTTTCTCTGGATGGCGCCTGGGCTATTGTGCCGTCATCACGGAGCCCACTGTTGGTTCCTGGGACGGCCTTCACAAAATGCCACAGCCTGGTGGCTTTGAGCAACTAAACTTTATTCTGTCATAGTTCTTGGGGCAAAAGTCCAACCTCAAGGTGTCAGGAGAGCCTGGGCCCTCTGAAGCCTCCAGAGGAGAATCTGGTCCAGGTCTCTGATGGCTGCAACCATCTCCCAGGTCTCGTGATTGTGCCCAGGTCACTATGACCTGCGTCTCATATCCATCTGTCATTCTCCTTAGCACCTGTGCTTCCCTCCTCTTCTCCTGAGATCACCAGTCACAGGAGATTTGAGCCCACCCTGTCCACTTCATCACAGATGATCACATATTCAAGGATACTATTTACAAATAAGAGTGCATTTATAGGAACCTGGAATTATGGAATTAACATGTGCTTTGTGGGACACGGATCACTCCAGAACACACACCGCCTGACTTAGCCTGAGGCCCAGGGGCTGCACCGCGCCTGCCGGGTGCCCACGTCCCACACGCTGTCCACTCTCGGCCTCCCCAGCCGGCACTACCTCCCAGAGCTGCATTGTGTCAGCCCCAGAAGTGACGCCAGAGTCAGGAGTTCAAAACTGAGGATAAGGGAGGTAAACCTGGGTTTTTGACCACGGAGACTCAATTTGGGGAGGGGGGTGTTGCAGTATCTTCTGGTTCACCAAGTACCAACTAAATCCCGAGACATGTAAGATTTATGGTATTAGTTAAAGCCCTCATATGGCTCCCTATTGTCCTGACTAGAAAATAACTGTTTCTACCTAAAGGAAGGAAAGAGAGGAATTAGCAACTATGGACTTGCTGATGAAATAATCAGAGATAAAAACAGTGTGGATTGGTGCCGATAATCAAAGCCTCATTACTCATGATAAAACACTTTAAAACAACATTTCCAACCAGTATGGAAGAGATGGTTAGCCTCAATGCACTCCCCAGAGGGATTCTATTCATGTGCTAAGTGACGCTCCCAAAGTAATTTTTGTATAGGGATAAAAGCCTATACACTGTAATGACATAAAGCTTCACAGTAAAATCTAGGTAAAATTTCAAGAACATATATCCAGGAACCAAGATAACACCAAAAATAATTCTGAGTGTTTCTCTTGATGCTGTAATTAGATTTGATTGTAGTTTTCTTTGGTATACTTTTTTGCATTCTCCAGGTATTCCATAAAGAAAATACAATTGCATTGTATTAAAGACAGAAATCATCAGAAGACTTGATGAAGTGTGCAGCTGTGGGACGAAATCGATAAGCCTTGTTAAAGGGACCTGGTAACGGGGACAGGGAGCCCATTCACCGTTGCCGCATGGGGAGCGGAGGGGCTCCTCAGAGATTTGCTGGCTTGGCTGTGCTCTAAATTTTCACTGAGAAGTGGAGGTAATTTTTGTGCTAGAAGATTTGAAAGGAAAACTTCAGCAAGATAGAAATAAACGTTTTTAACCATAACATTGAATTACAGAGAAGACTGAAACACAAGGAAAATCTTAAGTACCATGACTGTAATAAAAAAGAGTAATTAACAATCAGCGAGGGGGCCTCTATCTTAGTCTCCGACGATGCAGGAAGGAACTGAAAGAATTGCTTAACCAACTGTTAAATCAACCTAAATTGTTTTTAATTATAGACCTCATCTTATGACAACTTTCTAACTTTTTATTTCCAGCACACCATAAGGAGGAGATGGAGATGCCTTCTTTCCATCTGTTTTCATGCTATCAGACACACTTAATGGAAATTACCTTAAAGCTTCCAATTTAGTGTTCTTTCAGAGTTGGGCTCTGAAGTCATCTGTGAACTTGCAAGGAACAGTTTAGTTAAATTCAAAAAGAGATAGAACAGCCTAATGCTGAGAACATGTTGAGGTGATACACAAGGTCCACTTACCAACAGTCCTGACTGTGAGACGTTTTCAGGCCTGTGTCCGAGGCCGACAGGCTCAGGCAGCCGCTCTGAGTTGGTGAGAAGGTGTGTGGCGTCCAGACTCAGCCCCTGGCTCAGACCGGTCACCGAGGACACACTCCGAGCCCACTCCACTCCGCACAGGGAGACTCATCCTGAGCCAACAAACGCTCCTACCCTTGTGGACGGTAAGTTCTGTCAGGTCAGAGAGGACAGGAATTTAGTTATTAATTTACTAGGGTTTTTAAACTTGCCTTTGTATTACGTTACTCAAATGTTCAAACACCTGCAGTAGATCAGAAAGAATGAGGAGGATTTATTCCCAGTCTCGAGGGCAGCACAGGGTCTGGGGGGACCACGGGGTGGGGTGAGGAAGTTAGGGAGGGGAAGGGACAACAGCATCTTCAGTGCTGAGGGACAGAAGGCAAAGCAGCGTGTCAGTCCCCTCATGACCGGCGTGGCAGGAGTGCTCACTTTAAACTTGGGTTTCCAGTTTTAACTTGGGTGTCTTAGCAAGTGCAGCAGGTCACATTGCTAAGAACCAACTGGGATGTCAGACAGGCACATGTCCAGAACTGGAACTGCTCTGAAACCGGAGTCAGCACACACAGCCATCCAGAGACTTCACTCCCAGTCACATCTCCTTCCCTAATGTCCTCTGGACCCTTCCTGCCACCCATCAGGAACAGTAGCCAGTTTCTGAAGGTAAAGTCTTGATTGTCCTAAGAAATCACGGTTCTCACTGCACATGCTGGAGTTTTGATCTTGGTTTCTTCCTTAGACCATTTCAAATATGTCTTAGGTGTTCTCCCGGCTCAAATGCAATACTCCCTCCCACCCGTTCACGACGACACATCTATCTACAAAGCCAGCTTTCTGGTTTTGAGCTCACCCCCTACACCCTTAAAATGGTTACCTACCCTCCCAACTCCTGCAGAGCCTCACGGTCTTGTCCTGGGCCATAGTCTCTTCATCTAAATTGAGTGCCTGTTCCTCAGAAAGCCAGACTTCCTTCCAGCTGTCCTTGTGAATGTGGCGTTCCTACTCAGAATGATCCCTCTCTCCAGGTCCAGCCACGTAGCAACTATGCTTCTGGGGAAAAAGTTCTACTGTGAATACATTTCTAGGTATATACTCACACAAATGCTAAGTGCAATTTATTTACAAATGCATAGGTGAGCTTCTCGAATGGGAAGGATGTCTCTGGGTGCTGAAGAGGGAATTTTAGCTACAGCATTGAATGCTGCCCATGTCAACGGGAGGAGCCAGGTGGAAGGGGCCCTAGGAGCAAGTGCACATGCCCTAATGCTCATGTAGGGACATGCAGAGTTAAAGTGAGGGCAAGGTCAGGACATTTGGAACCCTGCATCTCAGACTATGTTCCGCCAAATAAAAACCAGATAATTTCCCCATTATCCATTGTTGCTGAAATATCTATTAAGGGATGAAAGCAGGAAGAGCAAAATTAAATTTCTGAGGGAAGAGCTGATGAATAAATCAAAGGTGAGTAAAACATTTTGTTAACATCAGACAAATAAACACTGGATTAAAAAAATCATAAGAATGACTACATCAGGTTTAAAAGACAATTGAATTAAATGAATAAGAGCAGATAGAGGAAATACAGGCAACTTCATGGTCAAGATGTAAAGAATACTAGTGGAAGTGGGTGTTGGGGGACATTTGTTTAATAATTTGGTGAAGAAGAGTTTGGTGCATAATTAAGAATGAAGTAGCTTAAAGAAGCAGATAAAGGAGCCTGTGGGTCCCCTTACACTGAAGAGGGGCACCTTATATTTCTCCCTAGCTCTGGCAGAAAGTGGTGAAATTTATCACCCCAATTTACGTATAAGAAGACCCAGATTTGTATTAGCTAAGAGCTCCCTGAAACACATAAGAGGTCAATGTGGTCTCCTGGCTCCTATTCCTACCTGGTTTCATATGGGGGAAAAAAAGGAAAGCACTTTCAGAACAAGACTCCAAAATGAATCAAGAAAGGAAATCCACGGGACAGTGACAAGTGTCAAAGCAGAATTGAAAAATGATGTGAGAAGATTTTAAAGAGCCTTGAAGGGTTAACTGAACTTGATCTTCTAGTAGATAAGTAGGTGCTGAAGGTGCTGAAGAAAAAAAAAAAGAAACATGATTTAGTGATAGACACAGCATCTTCCACCTACAGGGGCAAGAGCAGCTGACGGAGCTGAGCACACTGTCAGTGAGGCCAGTGCCCAGGGGTCCAGTGAGGCCAGTGAGGCCAGGGCTCAGGGGTCTGGTGCAGCTAGTGAGGCCAGTGCCTGGGGGTCCAGTGAGGCCAGTGAGGCCAGGACCCAGGGGTCCAGTGAGGCCAGTGAGGCCAGTGCTCAGGGGTCTAGTGCATCTAGTGAGGCCAGTGCCTGGGGGTCCAGTATGGCCAGTGAGGCCAGTGCTCAGACGTCTAGTATCACCCATGCAATGGCAAGCAGCACAATTAGACTGCATTCCTTAGCCTTTATCTCCTGTGAGCTGTAAACAAGCTGACAGTCATTTAAAGACATAATGCTAAGGCTCTAAGTCAACACCACAGGGTATTAAAATACACATTTTTAAAAGTATCTTATTTTTAACTGATGAGCCCACACTCTCTGTCCAGTCCCTACTGTGCACATGACCGTCCAATGTGAGACAGAGGATAAAAAGGAGAGAAAAGCTAAGAAATGGAGTCTAATTATATGACACAAAGAGGAGCCTATTCAGCCAGGCCAAAGAAATTGGCCATAATGGACTGAGCAGGAGTGAGGGAGTGAGTGCTGGAGTCAGCATCATTGGCCCCAGATCAGCGATCAAGCAGAAACAACATCCAAATATCCATCAGATTCAGTGAGGAAAATAAAACCAGCCAAATAAAACCGTGCTGTCTTCAGTGTGCACCTGTCCTGTGAGATTCTGCACACTAGTGAGTGTCCCCAATCCCGTGCTGACTTCAGTGTGCACCTGTCCTGTGAGAGTCTGCACACTAGTGAGTGTTTTACAGCACACAAAGGAGAAGCCCTGATTGAAACTCATGGCTCTGACAGAATGCCAATAATAATAACGAAAATATATTGAAAGAAGAAAGAAGTAAGGAGAGAAGGGAGGAGATGGAGAAAGAGGAGAGAGAGGAAAACCTTAATACACAGGATAAAAACAGAATGGAAGCACAGGCTTATTGGGCTTTATAAACGGAAATAGAAAAAAATGAAAAGCTATTGAATCATGTGGAATAGATAGATGTCCCATAAAAGTCCTCAAGAAGCTATAAAACCCAGAACTATGCCTACAAGTAAGCTGCTTGTGTACACAGAAGGAAAAAACATCAATACCACAACCTGGGAGCCTCAGAGGCTACTAGTGGTCCTGAGCACAAATCCTGGGGACTCTGAGAACTCAGACCCAAAGCCACTGACTTTGGATCTGCTCCTTCTCTGACGTAAGCAGAGCCCTTGCTGGTTGTGAATTTTCACTGCACATTTCACGACATGTGAGAAATGGTAAAAGCTGAAGAGATAACAAAACCAAAATCAAACAAACAGAAAACGGGAATGACAGAATAATGTGGAAGTATTTTTGAAAATCTATGCTTCAATTACTACAAAGATGAATACATGAAGAGATAAGTCTCAAAAGAATATGTAATACATTTTCCAGAAATTAATCAAGTAAAAATTCTAGAAATAAAAAATAAAAAATAAATAAAATCCTGGGAGTAAAATATAAACCTTGAATTCCAGAAAAGAAAGAACTTAATAGAAAAGACAAATTCTTGACTAGATACAGCTGAAGAGAGAATCGGTGAATGTGAAGACACTGATGAGAAAACATTACAGAAGGAAGAAAAGTCAAAAAAAGCACAGACAAAGCTCTAGCAGAGACGTGATATTTAAGGTGAAAATATGAGGACAGAAAATTAAAGCTGGCATCATATGGCACGCAAAAACATGCAATAGTAATAATCAATGTCACTCAGGAAGACACCACCAGACGTGGACAGGACACAGCTGTGAGGCTCTGATGAACGGTGTCATGAGCCCTCACCAAGTTGTTTGTAGTGGGCTCCCAACATAAGCTTATGGTCTCAAGTTTGAAAACTTAATTGTCATAACCTTCATGGCACCTGCTCTGATGGTTATTCTAGATAAAGAGTTCTAGAATTGCTTTGAAGGGTGGACTAGAAGCCGGCGTGAATGGAATCATTTCCCACGAGGGGCACCTGGGAGGTGACTATAGTGACACTCAGCACACAGGTCAGTAGCACTTCTAGGGTGAGTTCACACACTTAATTATCATGTCTCATAGGCATGTGCTTTCCATGGTTTTCAGACATTCAGCACCTATCCACTGGTGATGAGAATAAACAAAGTAAATTCATATTAGATGCATTTTAACAAAATTACATAAAGTGAATTTTAAATAGAAAAAGCATAAAACATGACAGAGTTCCAAAAGAAGGAACTCGTGATTACCAATGTGAATAACTACCTTGATATTTGACGTCTCCTCAACAATATGTGCTGGAAAATTACAAAAAAAAAATTCAAAGTTCTGAGGGAAAATAATGTTGTACCTAGTTTTTCATACTCATTTAATCTCTTATTAAAATATAAGAGCAAAACAAGGACATTTCCGGGTGTGTAAAGATAGTAAGAGTTCACCATCCATGCGCCCCACCCCAAAGGATTAAAAAAATTACTAAATCGTATAATTCATTAAGAAAATACTTTAAGGGGCTGGGCATGGTGGCTCATTCCTATAATCCCAGCAATTGAGGAGGCTGAAGCAGGAGTTTGAGCCCAACTTGAGCAAAAGCAAGACCCCACCTTTAAAAACAGGGGGACACTGTGGTGGGTCCAGCTGCTTGGGAGGCTGAACCAAAAGGATTACTTAAACCCAAGAGCTTGAGGTTGCCATAAGCTATGACGACACCAGGGCACTCTATGCAGGGTGACAGAGTGAGACTCTATCTAAAAAAAAGAAAAATATTTCAAAAGGGAGAAATGAAATAAAAGTAACAGAGACAAAGATACTGACAAGTTATATTATTAGTGTAATTAATTATTGATTATAAAAGTATCATTTATGTTTGCTTCAAAGTGCAAAATGCGGGAATGGCAAGGTAATAGAGGAGGGAGCTTTGCCAGGTGGTTAACCATGCTAGGTCTTTGTCTTGTTTTGAAGGAAGGCAGAAGCAATTAATAAACTCAGATAAGTAATAAGAAATGATTTGAATATCTTAAAATATACGTTGTAATTGGATGATAGATTATCTTTCTCTAGGTAGCTTATGGAGATGTACAGTTGTTACAAATGTAAAATAGCAGACCAGAAAAATGCACACAGAATTCTTGGTTAGGTCATCTGCGATGAGAAGGTGAAGGGCTGAGTGGGAAAGGAAATAAAACACAACTAGTCAACGGTATCTTACTTATGTTTAGTACTATTAAAGATTCTTAAAAAGAGTGAAGAACTTAAGAAAAAAATATAAATTATTGTGAGTGTTTGGCTTACTGTTCCTACTGTTCTTTGTGTCTCCACGATGTTGAGGTGAAGAGTTGCATGGAGGCAGGGGCAGTGGTGCTCGCAGACACTTAGTGCTGACGGAGTCCTGCCTTATTCTGAATGCTTTGCATTTATTAATCCAGTCAGCCCCACAACTTCCTTGTGAGATAGTTATTGTTATTATCTCCATGGCCAGAAGTGGAAATTGAGTCACCAGCAGGCTAAGGAGTGCACCTGAGACCATACAGCTATTAAGTGATAAGAGTCAGAATTCAGAACCAGTGTCTGATCCCATCTGATGTCTGATGTCAGCAGTGTGTCCCTGCTCTGTTCACAGTAACTGAAAAAAGTCTCTGAATGTTGCTAATACTGCCTGGGAGGCAGAGTCATGTCAGCTGAGAACCTGCCTCACATAATATCGCTCCAACATGTGTCCACCCAAAGAATCCACGTGCACCGTAGATACAGCCGCACAGCACAGAGCCGTACAAACAAGGAAATAGCACAGAATCCCACGCCCTAGAGATGAGCTCTTCCAATAATTCGTTGGATTACTTTCACCCCATTTTCTGTGCAAATATTGCCCCAAATAAGATGACTTCACAGCTGTATTTTATCATTATTATTATTTTAGAGGCAGCGTCTCACTTTATCACCCTCAGTAGAGTGTTGTAGTGTCACAGTTCACAGCAACCTCCAACTCCTAGACTTAGGCAATTCTCTTGCCTCAGCCTTTGGACTAGCTGGGATTACAGGCACAGCCACAGTGTCCAGCTGTTTTTTTGTTGCAGTTTGGCCAGGGCTGGGTTTGAACCCGCCACCCTCGGTATATGGGGCCAGTGCCCTACCCACTGAGACACAGGTGCCGCCCTGCACATCTGTATTTTAATTCAGTATTATATGATGAGTAATTTTTATACCATTGAATATTTTACAGATACTGTAACTTTAATAATTCTTCAACATTCTATTCATGAATGTTAATTTAATTAAAAATTCCATTGTTACTGAAATTTAGATCATCTGGAACGTTTCATTATACATTACATTGGATCACTACTATATTATTATATGTTTTCTCTATATTTCTTTAGGAAAACGTTTTAGGAAAATATTCGGGGGGTTGAAAAATATTCTCATGTTTAAAATATTTCATTCTATATTTTGACAAATGGACTCCTTGAAATTTTGTTCCTAATTAAAATATCACCAGAAATGAATCCAGTCCCAATTCTGTGGAATCTATGACAAGATGATTTACATCTTGGTCTGTATTTCAAATAGTAGACAAGGAAAGCAAGGTCACTTTCTGTGTTGGGAGCACAGGTCTATGGTCGTTGCAAACTTTGCATGTCCACTGTAAGGAGCACTAGAGGCCACTGTCACCAGGGTTCTTCTACCAAGAAGTGTTCCTTGGTAAGAATGAGCACAGCATTCAATAGAAGGAAAGGAAGAAATTTTCCAAAGGAGAGAAGAAAATAAATACACAGAGACAGGAAATGTACCATAGTTAGCCACTTTCTGCCCAAGGAGACTCTGACTGAGTCTGTCTCCTGCTATTCCTGGCACATGAATTGTTGTGGTGGGCAGGTGGGTAAATAGTGCATGACCCAGAGATATCCCTGGTCCTGTCCAGGTGAGGGTCACTGTCAGTAGATGAGTCTTAGTAGCATGGGAGGCGAGGTGCCAGAGGTGAGCCTGCCACACAAGAAGGGAGCATACAGTGGGACACAGGCTTAAGGCTAGGACTATGTGCTCAGGGGACAAGTCGAGCTCCTGCTTAGTGTGGCTACAGCTGGAATATCCTCTGAACTCAACTGCCCTGACGTGGCCGTCAAGCTTAGGGAAGTCTGGGTCACACAGACTAAAGAAAAGCATCTCTACACCTGGAACTTAGATGTCTTTGGAGGTTAGGGCAGATGACAGAGCCAGTAAGCAAATCAGCAGCATGATGGACAAGGACTCACTGAATAGACAAGGATGTGAAGGTGGCCCCACCCCAGCAGCCCTCTGGCCTCCTGCTGGCTCCACACTCTGGCTTCTCTGTGAAATCAGAGAAGATGAATATCACCCTAGTGTCTGGGGAAAGTTGAGGGTAGGGTCGGGGTCTCAGGAAGGAAGCACTGAATTTCTTGATAATTCGGCAAGCAAAATTTTGAAGATCTTTATAGATTTTGATTGAAGCACTTCACACTTGTTAAGGAAAAGTATGTTTTAATTGTCTTTGTGTATGTGTGTGAGTGTGTGCACACATGGGAGTTGTGGAGGCAAACTGTTGCTATACAGTTAAAGAGCAAGAAGAAAAGAGAAATTAGTTGGTCCATTCAGATAAATTTCAGCCATGATTTTGACGTCAGCGTGGACACGGTTGTCTATCGAGATGACAGATCGAGCCCTGGCTGCACCAGCACTGCGGCACAACTACACCCCCACACAGGGAGAAAGTTACGGGCTTATTAAACTGCTAAGCTTTCGCCTGATTAAGTGCCGGTGCAGAGCTTATTTTCTGCTTCTCTGCATTCACAGTCCATCAGCCGTGATGACCAAGCACTGGAACAGATTCTGTGGTTCGTTGGGTCTCCGTGATCTATGGTGCCTCCACAGTCACTTCTGAGCTCAGAGAAACCCCGAAGTGGAGAAGGAAGCCACTAGGATTGGACTTGACCACATTTTTCCACCTTTAAGGTGTTCAGTATGAAGATTCCAATTATTAATCGTAACTCTGCTCACCTGGGGGAGCACAGGTGGTTCTCCCTCCTGGGAAGCTGGATAAACATTATAGTAACTGATGGGTCCCCAGTCTTCCTCTGATTATGTTGGACAATGCGATTTGTCCCCATACCCAGCACGTGTAAAACTCCGATGCATTGATATAGATAAGGAACGGTCTCTGAGACAGACTTTGCGAGTCTGTGCTATCCCACTTTTCCTCCTCCCAGACACACTGAAAGATCGTCACATCCTCTAATTCTGGAGGCTCATGCTCGGCAGGACCAACCCCTGAGACAATGAGCGCCTTGGGATGACCTGGAATCAGATGTTCCTCCTCCACCATCCCGGCGCTAAAGGAGTGTGGCTTTTCCTCCCACAGGTAAATCCGTGACCCTTTCTGTTATGATCACTCATTCCTGAACATCTTTGAACAGCCTTTTCAAAAATTTGTTGTTAAAAATAAACACTGTTGGTGGGACTGCAAAGTAGCACAGCCTTTGTGGAAAGAAGTATGAAGATTCCTCAAAGAACTAAGTAGACCTGCCATTTGATTGCACAACCCCATTATTAGGAGTGTAAAAGAGAAAACGGTTGTTTTATCACAAGGACATTTGCACTTCAATGTTAGCAGCAGCTCAACTCCCAATCACAAAGATGTGGAAACAACCCTGGGCCCGTCAACACAGGAACGGATTAACAAACCGTGGTCTATGTATACTTGGAATACTATTCAGCCATAAAAAGATGGAAACTTCATATCTAAGTAACAACCTGGATGGATTTGAAGAACATTCTGCCTAGCAAAGAATAGAAAAACAAGGACCATATGTACTCAGTTCTGATTAGAAACAGCAGATTAACAACTACAGGCTCACATGAGAGAAATCTCAACTAACTTCAAATAAGGGGGAGGGAGGAGGAGGTTGGGAAAATCCCCACCAAATGGGTACCTTGCCCGGGTAGATGGCACACTTCCCGAACTACAGGCTCAACTTTAACCTCAAGAAAGCAAACTGTATAACCTAATTATATATACCCCTGTGTAATCTGAAATAAAAATAAAATAAATTAATAAGAATCAAGGAGCATGACTGGCTGTGGTGGGCCTCACTCTGGACGCCTTCCCGTGGCCGGCAGCCACACGCTGACCCCGCAGGGCTGACGCCCTCTGTCCTGAGTCAGTGGCCAGTGAACAGACGCATCGGAAGTGTTTCTTTTCCTGCTTCACCTGTATGTGCATCTCCAATGATGAGGATGAGCCAAATAGACCTCACTAGGTGTAAGGGAAGTATGAACTTGAATGACAGAGGGGTATGAGAAAAGAGAGAGAGGGGGAGATTGAGAGAGGAGGAAGAGGAGAAAGATAAGGAAAGAGAAATGAGGGAAGGGGAGAGAGGAAGGAGCGAGGGAGAGAAGAGAATTTCAGACAAATGAAAGCTTATGTCGATTTGTCCTTTCATAGGCTTTGCAGAGACAGACTAAGAATTCCTACCAATAACTAGGCCCTTCCTCCCATGAACTAGAAGATGCTCCTGGGTAACTGCAAAGGAGCTCGCCTGCAGGTAAGAGCCTCCCATTCAGTGCTGGTGCCGAGAGCTCCCGGGGTTTCCTGAGCTCCTGCCTGTGCAGCGGCGGCCAGAGGAGCATCCCAGGACACTGAGATGAGTCCAGACCCTTCCCCTCCCTTCAAGTTATTTGTAACGTAATAGAGAAGCTCACTACTTAATTTAGTGTGGTTTCATCCATGACATTGAGTGATGGTTTCATTTCTGAAACCCAAGATTAGAAAGTAGCTCTACTATTTATTTCAACGATTGAACTGGGAAACGTTGATGGCACTATTTTCTACAAACAAACCCCATGTTCACATTTTGTATTTGGGGAAATGAAAAGGACAATTGTGTGTTAATTACAACATCTGCATAAAATGCTTCAATTGCAAATGGGTGGAGTGGATGATACAGGTACCAGGACGGTCATCAGACTCGGGGAGAAAGACTTGGTCTAGCTTAGATTTCCCTGCCACGTGGCCAGCACTGGGCAAATTGGGAGTCTCTGGACACACCTCTTTGTGAACCTGAGTGTAAGCAAGATGGCACTCTAAAAATGCTCACAAGACAGTGTGGTGTGTGTAAAATTTTCTTTCTACGCTGGCTGACTATAACTCCCCCTAAAACCCAGAGTCAGCTGTAAACCATCAAAAGCAAAGCTGAGGAGACCTCAAACTGGGGACAGAGGTGCTGTCTTAATAAATAAATGTTCACAGAGAACCAGAAACCCTTGGAACTGTGGGGTCCAGCACACTCACCAGGGCCTTGGGGGACTCATTTGCTAGTGTTTTTGCTGCTGTTAGTACCGGGCTGCTAATGAGCGTGAAACTGTGAGAGCTGGGACGCCCCACGTAGAGTAGGAATGGGAGGACAAATGTGTCCACATTCACATCTTGAGGAAATGATTTGAATTGTGCATTTACATGTTACCTTGAAAGCTGATGGTCAAAAATGATATGAGAATAACACTATTTTGTTGCCTGGAGTGGGAGAGGCCGGTGGAGCCTGAGGACAGGACAGTCTGAAAACCTGGAGATTCCTGGTGAGCTTGCTGCCCCAACACAGGGCACCACCACGTGAGATGCGTGCCTGATCCCTGCCTCAGAGAGGGAGAAGTGAAACATTTAATCCTGCTGATTAAACTTTTGGTCTCCCCAATCCACGGGCTTGGCTTGACGCCAACAAGTTAGGAAACCGAATCCCTCCCCTCTGAGACTAAGACTTTGCAGATACCGCCTGAAAGTATAGTTGGACCCATTCGACTGTGATTGCCTGAGAATGAGCCTAAGTCAGGATTTTCAGATCCAAGAGATAGCATTATATTTCACATGAGTTTCCCCAAATATTTGTATAAAATAATTCTCTGTGTCCCATACGTTTTGCTTATGATTTGCTATTTCACTGTTATGTGATATCTAGTAAAGACATTTAGTAGCCATACCCTCAAGAAATGTCTTGAGCGTTTCATCATTTAGGGAATTCTTAAACAAAGAACAATGCAAGTGATAATGCAGCAACCCAGCTTAAAGTTCTAATTAAAATAAACTTGGCACCAGTGATCGGCTCTATTAAGTTAGACATTGATAGATGGAAGAGGCTGAGCTTACGTTTTGGGAAAGGTTAATATAATAAGGAGAAAGCCCCTATCGAGGTTTTGGGCATTTATCTATTTATTTATTAATACCTATACTAAAATATAATAAAGTAGTAAAAATAACAATATTTGGAGTAAAGATAAGAAAAGCAGAACTGGCTGTGAGAATGGCCTCCTCTACTAGTTGTGGAAGTTTTAAATAACTCAATTGAGTAGAATTTAGCATAAATCTTAGGAAAACAGAATGCCAAGTACAGAATATAAATTGGCGCTAAATGGTATTATTGTATTAATCTCCTGTATCTTAACAAATAACTAGATTTACGTAATTCCCTTATCAGAACTACTCTATCTTCATATGTTCAGAGCCCAAGTGCCCAGTTTCAATAAACATCTCATGGGCAGCACCTGTGGCTCAAAGGAGTAGGGCGCTGGCCCCATAATGCTGGAGGCGGCAGGTTCAAACCCAGCCCTGGCCAAAAAAAAAAAAAGATGTTAGCATCTCATTGACTTCCTTTTGCTGCGGGACACAGAACCATTGAGAAGCAGGGCCAGCGCAGAGCCCGGGGTATGTGGGCTCATCGCTGGGTTTTCATCTCAGTTGTCATGCAGTTTTTAACATTCCTGCTCCCACAGCCTCAGCCTTTTGATAATGTGAAAATAAAATTAAAAAATAAAGATATTCTGTTGTGATGCTGAAAATAGCAGACACAATAATAACACTTCCTTTGACAAGAGACTCTCTGAAGGGCCTCGGCCTGTATGATCCTGAGGGCGCATATAGACAGGGCTATTCCCTTTCAATCCCCAAGATAATTTTCAGACCAAAAAACATTTATCTTGATTAATTAAAGCACAGCATTAAGGAAATAGTACCATGCTGAATAAAATTCTGATTTTTTACTCTTCACAAGTATCACTAATTTGTAAGGCAGAGTGGGGAGTCCAGAGAGAAGAAGAAATTACATGGAGCCTGCAGCAGAGGTGGGAGAGTGCGCAGGCTCTGGAGCTGGACAGGAACCTCCTCGGGGTCCGCAGCGGTATCTGTCCATGTGTACAAGGAACCAAGGGCAGAGGGAAATGGTATGCTATCACTGCTGCTACATTCTATTCATCAAAAGTGAGTAAATCCAGCCTACTCCAGGAGGAAAGGAGCTGTGCAGATGTCAATATGTAGGTCATCATGAACATTCTGAGATACACAAAATCAAGAAACATAAAATCCGTGCAGATGGAAACAAGTCCTCCCACCAACACCAGAAAGCCAAGCAAACTGAAACTTGGGTGAATCAGAAAGGACGTTATCAACTGTGTTCCTTGGAAGTTGAATAATGGACCATAACACAGTCTGTCTCAAAATGTTCATAGTGACCCTCATACCAGGATGTGGGATCATTGAGGTCCACCTTAGAATCTGCCTACCCACATCATAAAAAGAAACTCTTAGCAGCAGTAAGGGAGAAGAAATGCTGAGAGCACACTGGACACAGACCAGAGATGAGCTGGCAGGTGCTTCCCTCTCTGGAAACAAAGGGAGTGAAGACAGTGGGGGGCATCTCTGAGGGGCTGTGGGGACGGGGGGGGGGAAGCTGCTGACTGAGCATTCTATACCCAGCCAAAATAGCTCTCAAAAACAAAGTGAAATAGAGACATTTTAAACATCCAAAAACTAAATGAATTTCTCACCAAAGTCACATACTGCGAAAAATATTAAAGGAAGTACTTCAGGCAAAAGGAAACCATACTAGTTAGAAAGCTGAACCCAGACAAAGGCAGGAAAATTCTTAGAAATGTTAACTCCATGGATAAATATACAATACTCTTACTGTTGCTTAAATCTCTTGAAAGAGACAACAGTGTAGCATGTAGTTTATAACAGGTGAAAGTAAAAGGCATGTCACGATGTCACAAGCCAAGACAGGGGAAAATGTAGGGATGGTCATGTGCCACTAAAGTGGGGTACCTTCTGAGACCTGCAGTGTTTTAGGGAATGTGCAAACTTCAGAGAGTGCCCTTTCACAGGTCCAGATGACACAGTCTACTGCAGACCGAGGCCACATGGTCTAACTCACTGCTCCTGAGCTACAGAGCTGCAGCATGTTACCAGACTGAACAGGGTAGGCAACTGCAACAACAGTTACTATCTTTGAATCCAAACACATATGAACATAAAAAAGACAGTAAAAATGTACACTGTAGGGTGGTGCCTGTGGCTCAGTGAGTAGGGTGTCAGCCCCATATACCAAGGGTGGTGAGTTCAAACCCAGCCCTGGCCAAACTGCAACAACAAAAAATAAAAAAAAATGTACACTGTATTTATGACATGTATTATAATCCTATGGAACCACCATTTATATGGAGTCCATCACTGGCCTAAACATCATTATACAACAGACAGAGGCCTGACGATTAAACCTGCAATGGTCATTCCAGAAAGGGTTGCAGAATTGCTGGGAAGGGTGGACTGGATGTGTTGGTGGAGAGCTTCCCAAGGGAGGACTTGGAAGGTGACTGGGGTGACATTCAGCCATGAGGTCTGTGCCACTTGTCTAGGATGGGTTTGGGAACTTAACTGTCAAACCTCATATGAGTGTCTTACTGTAAGTTTCTTAAACGTTCATAAAAATGGCATAATCTTTCTTGAAAGCAGTCCGTGATAAGTTAAAATATAATCCATGAATCCTAAAGTGATCACTAAAATAAGAAAACAAAGAATTGCAGATAATAAAACTACAAAGAGGAAAAGATAGATCACAAAAAACTAATGCAGATGGCAGCACCTGTGGCTCAGTGAGTAGGGTGCTGGCCCCATATGCCCGGCCAAACTGCAACAGAAATAGAGCCGAGTGTTGTGATGGGTTCCTGTAGTCCCAACTACTTGGGAGGCTGAGGCAAGAGAATCACCTAAGCCCAAGAGTTGGAGGTTGCTGTGAGCTGTGACGCCACAGCACTCTACCGAGGGCAACAAAATGAGACTCTGTCTCAAAAAACAAACAAAAAAAAAAACTAACACATAAAAGGGCAGAAAAAGAAGGAAAAAGAGAATGAAATCCAGATGGGATAAATGTTTTAAAAAATCATGACAGATCTAAGCTTAAGCATATAAATAATCACATTATATCTAATTTACTTTTAGGCTTCCCAGATGCTTTTGTAAATGAACCCTTATTGGAGCATGGCTGTGCGCATTGCGCTAACATCGAGCCCTTATTGGAGCGCGGCCGTGCGCATTGTGCTAACATCGAACCCTTATTGGAGAGCAGCTGTGAGCATTGCGCTAACATCAAGCCCTTATTGGAGCGCGGCCGTGCATTACACTCACATGGTCCGCGGCCGTCTTCTCAGCACCGCGCAGAGCTGAGGAGTTGAAACGCACTGCTGGGACCACCAGCATAACATAGTGACAGCTGTTCACTCATGCTCCAAACCCCCTCAATGAGGGCAGAGTTTTCAGACTACATAAAAAATAATACTTTACTCTGAATTTACTCCAAGATGTGGATTTTTAAAAATAACATAAAAAATTTAAAGTAAGATAAAGAAAAATATACCGCACACTAATACTAATAACAGAACCCTGGAGAGGCCACTATTAGGGAGGAGGGAGAGGACCTCAGGACAGGCAATATGAATAGGGAAGAGATGGATTCATAATGATGGAGGCGTCGGTTAATCCAGAGAATATACCAATGTTAAACATTTCTTTGTCTAATAAGAGTGCTTCAAAATACTTAAAGCAAAGACTGATGGAACTACAAGGAAAAACATTCTTTTCAAGTGTGTGCAACCGTATCTGGGGCTATAAAATAAGAGTCAATATACTTAAAAGCACGTTCTAACCACGACGAAATTGTGTTAAAGATTAGAAGCAGTTGGGGGGAAGGAGTAAGTTCTCGTGTTTGCTAGGACTATAGGGCAACTAGAATCACAAATAATTTCTTGTTTATTTTGAAATAGCCAGAAGAAATGATTTAGAGTGTTTCCACCACAAAGAAATGATAGATGTTTGAGGTGACGGACATTCCAGTTGCTCAGAGTGGACTATTACACATTGTGTATTTGTATCAAAATGCCACGTGTACCCCACAAATATGTACAAATATTATGCATCCATAGTTTTTAAATCAAAAGCAGAATCCCCACATATTTGTAAAATAAAGAATACACCTTCTCATCTTACATTCCCAAGAGGTTACATTTCAACCTGGGATGTCCTTGGGTCTAGGCTGCTCTGACCCTCCCTCCAGGATGAGTCCTTCTTGGACACCAGGCCCTTCCATTCCGGTCAGCAACTTCACACTGCATGAATACAAGTCAGGGCAGGGAGAGACCAATGCAGCTGGCAACTTGCCCCAGGAATCACCAGCCTGGGTCACAGGGTAAGGAGCTGGAATTAGATGGACAGTGGCTGCAGAGCCTCCTGGCCAGGTGTTCTCCAGGCAGCTACCGTCATGTCACCGAGACCCAGTGTTCCCACCTGTGGAGGGTCTAGTGTCAGCCCACACGGGACTGACCAGAGGACCAGAAGAAATGTCCTGTTGCCCCTGATGCCCACCTCAGGGCCAGTACCTTCAGCACCTCCAGGGATGTGTGGCCAGGGCTCCTTGATGGCACCTGTTCCTCTGAACGAGGCATCTGAAAGTTAAAGACCAGTTGGTTTGTAACCTATAAAATGTCATTTTCCTAATCAAGGTGTGGGAATTACAGACAAAAACGAAAGAACAAGTCCACAGGGCTGCGTGCAGACTTTACATTAGTCACTTGAGGGTGATTCTTCTCAAACACCCCACAGAGTCCTGTCCGGAAAAATCTAGTGAGTTCAGGTGTCGCGTGACTTGTGGTGCTCTTGCCAATGAAGACAAGAAGAGAGATTCTTGAATGTTCTAATCTCCTAATATTAGTTGGTGACCTCTGTGACCCAATGCAATGATTTAAATTTTCCCTCCACCACATTTTATAGGCTGCGCATGGAAATGTCTGCAGGAGCCCTCGCCTCCCCGCTCCCAGTCTGTGGGCATCTGTGGTCCTCACAGAGCTTCACTGGGTCCCATAGTAAAGTGGCCCAGTGTCAGACCTGGCCGGAGCTGCACAGGTGAGGATTTCCCGAGCTACAGTGGGAGGCTGGAGTCTGCTCTTGGGATTTCCAGACAAGAATCTCACAAAGGGTTAGCCTCCTTCCAGGCAGCTGCACACGAGTGTGACCAGCTGGGTGTTCAGAGGGACAGGAGGCTGATGGCCTCAAGTGTGCCCACAGCTGCAGAGAAGTGGGGGGTGTCTGGAACACCCAGTCCTTGCTGTGGGTCATCCCAGCCCCCAAGGTGAGCCTGCCCTCTCTCCCCAGAGCCCAGTACCAGCCACTACCCTGCAGCCCAGGCCAACTATGTGGGTTTTTGCAGCTCTACCCAGGGTCCCCCATTGCTGTCATCCAAACTGATCACCAGGGTGCCCCACTTGGTTCCTTCTGTTAATTGTTAGAAACATTATTTAATGTTTTCAGTGATTTAATTTCTTTTTCTATGAATAGAGAGCACTTGCTTGTGTAGTCTTTATACCTAAAATTATTTTAAATTACACTTCCAAACAGGGCCAACGTCTGTGTGGCAGTTTTACAGTATTTCTTGTGGTAGAACAGTGACACACTTGGTAAGTCCCCCAGACACAGGGACAGCACAGGGGCTGTTAGATGAGGTGGAGGGAGCAGCCACAAGGCAGTGTCTGTCCCCACCGCTGTGGAGACGAAGTCCTTTGTAGACAGTTCCGTGTGCTGACTCAGCACCGGAGATGGAGGGACATGGATCGATCCTTCAGGTGTCTTTGGGATAATTCTTTCCAAATATACTTTGCATTGATCGGAAAAGGAAGGTTTGTGCCTGTGCAGCCGCCAATTACAGGATTAAGGACAGTCTGGGATGGCTGGATGTCCTGGCAGGGTGTCCTGTCCTAGCCCCATCAGAGTTCTTCTGGGAGGAGGATGGTGCAGTTACTCCTGATCTCAGTCCCTCCTTGCAAGGTATGTGATAAGAAGCTTCATGCACAGGTAAACAGAGACGAAGTGAGACTTCTGCCCTGAGACTGCAGAAATTACCAAACCCTTAGTAGACACACACTGACAGGAGAACGTTTGTGAATGTCTGTGTTCCAGGGGACAGCTCATGGCTGGCTGGACAAGGCTCTGTGATCCCAGGACCTGACGGATGGTTACAGAGTGACAGAGAGAGCCAGAAAGGCACGCAGAATGGGTGCAGAGCCCAAGTGTCCGCAGTGAAGCAAGGCCACAGCAGGTGGCAGAAAGTAGAGTTTGTGAGCATCAGGGGCCTGAGAACCCCCGGGGAGTGCACGGCCAGCCACACGTGGGCCTCCACGAGATGACGCGGTGCTGGGGCTGCCACCACCTCCCCCTTTATTCTCATTCCAGAGCTGGGGCCCCTGAAGGACTAGTCAACACTTCTACTGCACTTGTGGGTGATGTGTCTGTTGCTCCCAGCCACAGGGCACGTGTCCTGACTGTGCCATCTCCTTTGTCTTAGCACCTCAGTTCTCTAGAATTGCAGTTCTCACATTTGGAATGGAGCGATGTGTGTGTGTACTGCTGTGGGGGCCAGGCCACGTGGGTCTGCTCAGCCACCTTCTGAAGCTCCGTTGGCTCTCAACACCAACACCCTCACTCACCCGGGAGCCTAGATGTTATCTAAGGAAACTGATTAAAAATCAGGATGCCCAACTCCTTTCTTGAAAACTCCACTTTAACCAGCAGTTCCCCCAAAACATGGAACGCCAGCATTACCGGGAATAAATAAAAATAAGAAAATAACTGGGGGAAAAAAAAGAAGAAAAGATTGCATAGCTTCAGTATAACCTGTGCGATGAAACCTGCATATAAAATATACGATTTTAACGATTGACTTATTTATATCCACATTCAAATTCACTATGTTGCCATAGTTATTGGTATACTTCCTTTTTTATAAAAAATAATTACTTCAAAATGTTTATTACAATGATAAAAAGCAATCATCTCTTTAACCATCACCCACACGGCCATATTTATGGGTGATATGAATTTCCAACCCCCTGTGAGATCCTGTAAATAAATCTACCCTGAGCCTGAATGGTTTGTATTTCTACTGACATATACCACATACTGTGGTGGAGACAGATCCCTTGGAAGTGGGAAGATATAGACTTGGGTACTTGCCAACAGGGAGGGTGTCCCCTAACACCCCTGGGCTAGCAGAGAAGGCAGTAGTGACTGTTCTGGGAACTCACGTATTGAAATCTCTATACAATTTCTGAGGGAAGGTGGAGTCCTAGCATTTGCTGTAAAGCTCCTTTGTGGAAGTTGTGAGATTAGGTGACATTAGGTGATCTGTACCTGACAATGCAGATTTCTTTATAGGAACTCTGATCAGCATGGGCGCTTTACAAATGAACTTTCTGTAGACCGCCCTGGGCCAAACCACAGGCAATCACCATTTCTGGCATTTGGAGGTGTTTTCTCTTTAATAATTGAAAACAAGAGCAGCACAATAATTATTAGGTGATTGCTTCCAGAATATTCCCAAACCCATCAGTTACTTCTAGATTGATGGACAGAAACTATGATTTCATCTGAGCCTATGAAAGTTACTGGGAGTCTGATCACGAGAACAAATCACTGTTCATACAAAATCAAAATGAAAACCAAAGATAATCAGCAAGGGTCCCTATACAGTTGGCCTGGGCATATGGGGACTCCTGAGCTTGTGGCACCAGGAGAGACCCCAGCTTGTGGCCCCCAGAAGGTATAAGGAGCCTCTGCCCCCAGCCCCCTGTCACTCTCCTGCTGCTCTCTGGATGACAGAGAGGATGACCCTATTGTTTTGAGGGGAGAGGCTCTTCTTAAGCCAAACTACAGACCAGCTCCCTTGGGGCAGCTCAGCCAGAGAAGAACACCCTTTCCTCAGAATCTGACAGTCGCTGCTGCTTGGAAGAATGTCACTGAGGCCAGAGAAGATGAAGGGACAGTAACCAAACGGGAGATGTGTGGTTTGTAATGTGGAGTCCCACACGACTCTCCAGGTGGGAGCACAGACATTTCTCCCCTAAACTCAGAGGTGTTATTTGACAAGGGCAGCATCAAGCTGAAAGGCCTCCTGTTGGTAAGCTACAAGTAACTGACTGTGCTTAGTGGTTTAGCAATCTGGAATTTAAAGAGTTATTAATAATAATACATTTTTTAAAACTTGCAAATGACAAAAAATTGATCAAAATCCTCAAGCTAATTCTACCAAAGGAGAGCTCTGAAATGAAAAAAGGATTCTCTAACTAGAAAAATGAATAAATAGCTTAGTGTTTTTCAGCCTTCTTGTAGCTTCTCTGAAAACCAACAGGAGAGTTAAATGTAGATGGTCACCCTGTGCTTTCAGCTGGAGATGTACTCCCTAAACCCAAGTCAGAGCTGGTCTTTGGAGGGCTCAGAGCGACACAGAATCAGCGATGTCACATCCTGTCTTCCTGAGTACCCCTGCTATCTGCCAGCACAGAAGGCGGATTTACAGCTATTTCCTGGAACTTCTCTACTCTAGGTTGGTGACAACTCCTTAGCTCAGGCTCAAGTACCTTTTATTAAAATAGAAGTGTATGAAGCCAGGCGCTAGGACCTGTTTCCTTTTGAAAATATCACAAATGTGATTGGCCACTTCAAAGGGGAAAGTCCATTTCAATTCTGTAGAGGGGTCAGATAAGCAGAAAGAGGCGGGTGGTGTGGGAGAGGAGGGCAGGTCTCTCTCAACTGGGAAAACACTGGGGGAAGGGCGCGATCTTGCCTGAATTCACCATATCCTGCAGGTTTCCTTGCTAAGCAGACACGCACATCCTCTTTTTTTAATTTTTATACCCTCTAGAAAGTCCTCTGTGACTAAGCCGCCTTTAGCCCATGCAGGAGATTCTGATGGTGGACAAAGCACAATGACAGTGGAGTTAGAACAAATCTTCCTGGGTGCTGTCACCCTGCTCTAGCAGGACCCTTTCACTAACTAGTGAGTTGCGGCTCTCGGGGCAGGGGAAGTTTGAGTCTGAATCACACACTGTGTGAAGAGACTTCGTACGACTCACACTGCTGGCGCGGAGCAGACAGCCCTTCTTGTAGGAGGCTCTTCAGACAGTAAATGAACTTCAGTTTTGACCGCACCTGATTTCAGAGCGAGTCCAGTCTGAGTCCCAGTGCCCCTGGGCTCCGGGAAGCTCTGCCAGTCTGCCTGTGTTACTCTCTGTCTGACTCGGTTTCCTCATTGGTAAGATGGGAAGGAGAATAGTCCCTAACTCATGGAACTGTGATGAGGCTCGGGTGAGGTGACTGAGAGTGCCCAGAACACTGACTGGCAGGGCAAGCTCTCGCCTGCTGGCCACCATTGTCATTTGTTAAAAGGACGCGTTGACTCCGTGGGCCTCTTATCACTGTCAGAATCTGACAAACTTCTTTAGCTCAGCCCTTCCTCCCACTGTGGACATGACTTCACTGCATTCATTTACTTTGCAAATGTTCTCAGGGAGCTTCCTGTCTCTTGGAATAAAGAGAGATAAGAGTGGCCCCTGCCCTGAATGAGCTCAGAAATACAGCTGTGGAATCGAGGTCACCAGGACCGGATTTCAGGGAACCCCAGAGCAGCACAGAGAAGGCCCTATGGGCTCCAGTGAGGACTGTGGTCATCCAATCAGGGATGAGGGGGATGGAGGAAGATTGGGGGGTGCTGGAGACGAGGGCATGTGCCGTGGTGTCCCGTGTGAACATCCTCCCGGGGGGGGGGTTGGCAGGTGACCCCGAGGAAGGGCCGGTGTCATTGCAGGCTCTGGGGAAGGACAGGCTGTGTGTGTGTGGACTTTAGATCCTCAGTGGGCTCCACACACAGAATGTCTCCATACCCAGGGGTGTAGTCCAGACAGCTCCACAGAGAAGGGTGTGGGTCATCCTTCTTTGAAGGCTGCAGAGGCCCATGGAGTCAACGTGCCCTCATATGTTCAGTCACCATGAGAGAAGTGGCCTTCCCTGGAGTGTGGCCACCACACTCTGCGCCCATGCGTTGAATCATAAGGTACTGAGGTAGGGGGTTCACCCCTGTATGCGAGCCCTACACGGCATTAACCAAAACTCTGGGTGAAGCTCGCCAGTATGAGACTTGAACTCAGCACCAAGTTCCTCACTGCCTGTGGTTTTCACAGGACAACAGAGTTCCCTCCCAGTGGCACCAGGGCACCTGGCATCTCAGTCCTGCCCTCCTCGACCAGGGATTTGAACTGGGGGGGGGGAGCTCATGCTATTTGTTTCTGTGACCTCGGGAGAAGTGTCACGGCTCACTATGACCACAGATTACTACTTACTGTGCACTTAAAAATCTCTGGTTAAAATCTGAGTACCTCGTGTTTATTTTCATTTTTCCTGAACTTATTTTTCAAACAGTGGGTTGTGCTTACTTTATAGTGCATATAAACTATTCTGGTCTTGAATCTGTATTTACCAGGAGATGAAATTAAACCAGCAAATATTTATGGAGCACCTCGTAGGGAGGGGCAGTCTGCTGTGCGTGGTGCCCGGAGCTGCCCTGTGGGCCACTGACCCTTAACATGGTCCTGCAGGTACCAGGAGATGTGGCACAAATAATACTCCCATGTATTGACATGGCTAATGCTGTAATGTTTCCTTTAATTGCAAAGTGGAATTAAATAACATGAGTGAGAATTTCTTTTGAATTACTAAGGTAAAATGTTTTACTACACATATAGGTCTTGACAACTGCTGGCCAGACACATCCTGGGGAACGCTGAGACCTTTCCTGCCCACGAGGAAGCCAGACCTGGTTGGGAAATAGGACAAGAGAAACAGAACCAAGCCTGCAGCAGGTCCCCAGACTGAAGCCACAGAGAACGCTGGAGCCTCCGCGGGCAACCCCTCCCTGGGCAGACACCTTCAGGTGACCTGACTCATAGACTGGCACACACCACATGCACCTAGCCCCTTATTTTGGTCACCTCCATATGCTGACCAGTTTGCCACAGTCCCTTGGGTGGTCACTTACAGAGGTTCAGTGGTGATATCAGAAGGGCACCAGAGATGTGGATCAGAGAGCAGCTCACGGCAGTGTCTCTCTGCAGCAGGGAGGGGCCATTTTCCTTCCTTGGGGGTGGCTGTGGGACACAGGCACCAGGAAATAGGGGCTTGTCTGTGGCATTATTTTTACTTCATTTGACAGTCACTGCGAGACCTTCTCTATGCAGCCTTGCTGTGGGGGCCTCCTAGTCGGCAAGACACTCTTAGCTTAGACTCTGGTGGGATATTCTAGGCTGGAACAGAAATGAGAGAGGTCCCCTCCCCTGCCACGGTGAATGCAGGTCATATAGAGCTATCTGTGGATATTTGGGGATCTATTCTAGTGTGTATTATAATGTACAGATCCAAAAATGTAGAAACTGTGTATTTGCAGAGTAAACAAAGTTAGGAATTCACCTCCAAACCCCCCGCCCCGCACACCGCTTGTTTTTTAAACCAACAGCTGTATAAGGTTCCACTGAATTGGTTTTCCATTCCGGAATGTTAATCATTCTACAATTTATTAAAATACTTTCTAACTTTTTGCTTTAAAGATAGAAAGGACCATTTCCCACTGTCTTTACAATTTTCTTGACCAAAGTAGAGTCTGTGTCCCATTGAGCACAAAAGGCCATTTCAGGCATAAGGAAAGTCTTCTCTCCTCAGCCTCCGTGCCTCCCTCCCCGTCCAGCCCTGGGAATGGGCGTGAGGCTCAGCCATGGCTGCAGAGTCCCTCTGATCTGACATTCGTGATGCCTGTCAGCCCCTCTTGCTATGCAATGTCTCCAGTATAGACCAGGCTACTCTCTGGTTTCTCCTGAACCAATCGGTGTCTTGAAGGCTCTGCCATCTCACACACCTCTGCTCCTTTGAAAGGCCTGGACCTGCCTTCTGAAGAATCTGGTCCCAGGGGGAGTGTGGGGTGAGGTGTCTGGTACAGTCTCTCTTTGCATCTTCCACGCGGTGATGCTGGTGCAGCCCCACAGAGCACGGGCTGGCTTAAAGACGGTGATAACATCATTCCATATGCAGAATTTATAGCACCACACCAGAAATGTGAAAAATAGCCTTTCTAGCCCCATGTCATTTATGCTGTGACACTCGCCTTCATTAACCGCTGTGAGCTGTGGGCTGCGTGGAGCTCCCTACGCCCTCTCCTCTCATCTGGGTCAGGCCAACACTCCCACGGAGTAGTTGCCCTGCCGAACGTGTCCGAATCAACTCACGACAAACCCTGGCCGTATTTCAGTCTTACTGCAGGAAGCAGTGTGTGCTACTCTGAGCACCTGCTGCAGGCATGGGCCTGGTCCCGTTCTATTAGATGAGGCTTTAGAATTCAGGGGTCCTCAAACTTTTTAAACACGGGGCCAGTTCACTGTCCCTCAGACCGTTGGAGGGCTGGACTGTGGTCCACCTTGTAGGTCTCTCCACTGCAGCATGTGGCCTCCCGAGCACCCACACGCAGGGACGGTCCTCTCCTCATGAGTGTAAACACTGTTTTGTGATGGCTTCAATTCTTCACAAGAAGTCTGTTTACTCTCAGGTATAAATCGCAGTAATTTTGCAGACTCAGATTCTCCCTGTCCACTGTACTATTCTTTTTTTTTTATGATTAAGTCATTTGTACATAGATCATGAATACGTTTATGCCATTATGGGATTCAATGTGTTGATTATTTGTACAAATTGGAATGCTTACATCCTACTAATCAACATAGCCTTCACCTCATTTACCCAATTACAGTGTTAAGACATTTGTTCTCTACACCCGATAGATCCAACTTGTACTTGCAATATGCTCCATAGGTGTGGTCCCCCTTCTAACTAACCCTCCCTCTGTCGACCCACCCCCCTCCTTCATCCTAGGCTTTAGTTGTGATTCATCTTTCATATAAAAGTGTGAGTGATGGGTGACACCTGTGGCTCAAAGGAGTAGGGCGCTGGCCCCATATGCTGGAGGTGGCGGGTTCAAACCCAGCCCTGGCCAAAAAAAAAAAAAAAAATGTGAGTGATCATAAATTGGTTTCATAGTAGTACTGAGTACATGGGAAAATTTTTTTCCATTTCTGAGATACTTTACTAAGAAGAATATTTTCCAGCTCCATCCGTATAAACATAAAAGAAGTAAAGTCTGCATTTTTTTTAATGCTGTATAGTATTACATGGTATACATATACTATAACCATTGTACTATTCTAAATTATTCAAAAACAGATCTCTTATAGATCTGGCAACATTTTTCCCTTAAAAATAAATTATTTTCTGGCTCTGCGCCTGTGGCTCAAGTTGCTAAGGCACCAGCAACATACACTTGAGCTGGTGGGTTTGAATCCAGCCCAGGCCCGCCAAACAACATTGACAACTGCAACCAAAATATAGCTGAGCGTGTGGCAGGTGCCTATGGTCCCAGCCACTTGGGAGGCAGAGGCAGGAGACTCATTTGAGCCCAGGAGTTGGAGGTTGCTGTGAGCTATGATGCCACAACACTCTACCCAGGGTGACAGTTTGAGACTCTGTCTCAAAAAAAAATCATTTTCTAATCCTCAGGATATGAAGTAAAGTAGAACTAACAACAACATAAAAGGTTGAAATGAATTTTAAAAAGTGAATAATAAAGGATAATATGTGAGAAGCTGTTACTGTCTGTCTTTTTCTATAGATTCTAATCATGACTCTGGTCTTTAATTCTTGGCCTTTTTGCTAAGTAAGTGGTTGGCTGTGGACAGGGACTTGCCTCTTTGGCGAGACTGGAGGTGCTAACGTAAGGCAGAAGTTTAACACCCTCTCTACTGTGACTTCAGATTTAAGTGAAGAGAAACAATGTTTTACAAAGTGAGGGGGCTGCAGGGATGTGCCTAATGTGGGGACAAAGAATCATGGGAGGGAATTAGAACTAGAAACAAGTGTTTGGGTCCCACCAGGAGAAAAAGTAACATACAGTGAGCTGCACTAGGGACGCGGCAGAGCAGGTGCGGGGGGACCAGAGACACCCGTGGAGCTCACCGTGGCACTCAGAGGGCAGGAGAGCGGCCAGCCCGCACAGGTTCCCGTGAATTCTTGATCACTCATCCAGAGGTTTAGGGGTGGACTTTTTTGGGAAACCCAAGGAAGAGAAAAGGAGATCAGGTTAGAAGAGCAGCTAGTTTTGAAAACACCGTCTGACAACCTGCTTCTCTCATTCCTTCCCTGAAGGAAAGGACTGTGCCTTCATCAGATCCGTCCCGGCCTATACCAGGCTCTGTGCAAAGGTTTGATGAGTAAGGGGAACCTTTTCCTTCTTGATGGTGAGAAGTTACAGAACAGCTAGTGCAGGTGGCCGGGAGAAGGGTGGGCAGCACCTGGGAGCTGCGGCACGCTTGTCCACCTGGGAGCTGGGGCACACTGGTCCACCTGGGAGCTGCGGCACACTTGTCCACCTGGGAGCTGGGGCAAGCTTGTACACCTGGGCCTTTTCTACTCTTGACGACTTACCTGGAAAGGCAAGCTGCCTTCAGCTTTATTACTCACATGTGTGGAGAGAAAGAGAGCAGAGGAAAGAAGGATAAAGGGAAGAAAAAAGGAAGGAGGGGATGAAGAGGGGGAGAGAGGAAAGAGAGAAAGAAAAGAAGGAAACAGAGGACAGAGACAGGGAGGAAGTGCAGAAAACAGGAAGGGAGGAGCGAGAAGAAAAGAAAGAAAAGGATATGGGGTGGGGGGGTCCCTGGGTTTGCAGTGAGCCAGGATCCTCACACACCTTACCTACAATTCAACATTAGCCATGAAGAAAAGAGAGAAATGGTTTTAAGAATATGTCCAACCTTGCCACTTTCCTGGTTCATAATATAATGATTTTCTTTTAGGTGGGAAAGATATTTGGGGACAAACACGATTGTCTTCCTTAATATAATGAACATGTTGCCTTCTTATTACACACTCAAAGCTGTAATTTTGTAGTTTAAAATTAAGAATAACCATAAAATAAAGTTTTTCAAAAAGTTTGTTGTGTTGCCTGTATAAAGAAACTACTTAATAGCTTAAATAGTAATTATTAAAACAATCTATTACTCCTGTAAATTTGACTGGAATAATAATTACCATTATTAGTTTTCTATAGAAAGATTAATGACTAAAATTGTTGCAAACTAGACAGGGTTTTTTTTTTATTCCAGAATATTACAGGGCTACACACATTTTGGTTACATAATTTGATTTTGCATAGTTTAAGTCAAAACTCTAAGTACAACCTTCACCCAAAACATGTGCATCTCACCAGTTAGGTGTGAATCTATCTACACTCCCTCCTCCCACCACCTGCTTGGTTTTCACTGAGATTTATGTCCCTATGTGCACATAGTGTTGGTTGACTAATTCCAACTTAGTGTTGAGTACGTGTGATGGTTGTTTTTCCATTCTTAAGATACTTCATTTAGAAGAACTGTCTTTAGTTCCATCCAGGTTGTTGGGAAAGATACTAGGTTACCATTATTCCTCATGGCTGAGTAGTGTT